>MU385922.1:0-174320 GCA_022497145.1 Rostrohypoxylon terebratum | reverse complement strand
GATTACACTTGACCTCTACGATTACTGTTACCTTAAAATCAAGACCCCCTTATGAAGCTATACTTACTAAGCCTAAGTATAGGTTCGTCACAATCAACTCGAAAGACAGAGTGTGAAACCATCAACTACTCGACGACTACGCTACGCTGATAGTCACAATTACTAAAACATATCGAATATGAAACATTCCCAAGGATTTAGTAGCCATAGTTTCATTGCTAATTGATCTTACGGAAACTAGGAAGATGTGACATGAAAAAGGGCTGTCGGTTCACCAACCTTGCGATAACTCATGGTCGACTATGGCCTACGTTTTACGACACCACGTTCATTAAGATGCAATAAATAGCTTAGAGCCATTCGTTAATGGGTACTATGGACAACCAAATTCACGGAATTGTATTCTTTAGTCTCAAGGCAGAAATGTGCGGTACCCTATTCAAAACTCTTGCACTTGACCATGTAAGGGGCTACCGAGGGGCATGCGACGAAGCGATTCAGAATTCTCTTCGTATCCAAGCATGGTACGTAAAAGCAATCAATCTCTGGTTGATGGGCGTGTCTAACTTCGTGAACTAGAGTGAAGCTGGGCCTTGCCGGGCTCCTCGGAGGGACCTTGGTGTCTCGAGCATGCACCAACGTGACAGTTACTGAAACCTTTACTTAGAAACATCTACCGAGGAATCCCCCTTCGCCTGAAACTACATGATAGTGATACGCACCTCGTTCGTGATTTAGAGAAAGCCGCAAAGTACCTACTTACTTACCTACCTACCTAGATGAGCTGTGACCCTAAACGGACTACACCCACTATCGTCAAATTATAATTATAATCATAACACGAGTGACCCACGACGAGATTGACTTTAATCTCGCACAATGTCAGCTTATACAGGGCGACCAATGACCCCCGATTCCAAATTTTCGTGAGCACCTCCCGTAAGTTCCATTTCCGAGGCTTATGCTAGCGCGATCTCGAAATAGCTACTGCTACTGCGACCCCAAGACGCGGCCAAGCCCAGCCTGGGTAGCTCAGCTTCCAACGACGTCGCAGGCGACAAAAAGTCTAGAAACGGAATTTTTTCCACATCCGTCGCAATAATTTGCAGACGTGAAAGAAGAAGAAAAAAATCCCCCTTCCGCTGCCGTTGTGATCGTCGTCGTCGCCGTGGGGAACGCGTGGCACGCAGCGCTTAGCATAGCCGCTAGTAAGCGGCGCGGAATAAGGTGATACCTATATCTAGTTTAATCTACCCAGACGATATCCTATTACATGCCTCTTCCGTACAAAGAGTGCGAGCTCCCGCACCCGACGAACGTGGGTAGCACGTTGATCTATGCCGTAAGCCGGCTGACAGGAGGTCCAGGGACGTAGATAGATAGGTAGGTAGGTAGCAGAGAGTGGGTGGGCGCCGTAATATCCCAGAGGAGATCCCACGAGGGGGTTGCGTGCGCGTACCTCGTTGTCGTCGCCCAAAATGACTAAGGCGAGGACTCAACTGCCGCTCCAGCTGAAGCCTTAGTTCGAGCGGTCTTACGTTGGACGCACGTGGCGTGGAGAGAGCGTCAAGAAGCACGACCCGTATAGGGCTGACCCTCGGCGTACTCAGTAGCCAACCCCGTCGCGATGCGATTCCGAAGCATCCATTGTCCCCCTTCCGCATCTCAGGCGTAGTTTTTTACACATCGCGTACGCGTAGAGCAAGCGTATGATTCTTAGTATAGTATCACATAGAATATATGCGCAACAGCGGGGTGTCACGGCGGGGCGTAGCGGAATCGTTCACTGCCCTGTGGCGACGACATGGTTCGGACTCAGGCAGCGATATTGAAGATGCCGTGATTGGGTCGCGGATAAAGAATTTTTCTATAGTTAGACAAACCCCAGCCAGCCTTGTTAGTGAGTTAGTCGCTCTAGTAAGAAGGTCACTGGTAACATGGGCCGCCTAGGCCATCGAAGACTCACCGTATCGTCGGTTAAGGGCTAGCTGAGAGCTAACCGCACCGAGACTCCGAGCAGGATCGGGGTCTTGCTTTCGAAACATGCAAGGTACAGGTCGAGTTCGACAGGGAAGATAACAAGAGCCCCATAGCGGAACCGGTGCGGTATCTACTATGTAGAGACGCGAGCAGCGAACAGTGGGCCATATCCGCGGAATCACCTTATCTGTCGAGCCGTGAGCAAGTTACGGCCGTATGATCGTGGAGAAAGACGAGGGCGAAATATCGTGACTACGTAAGAGAGACGGGGCTCTGCTACCTAACAGTCATAGCACAATGAGTTGATTTTCGGTGTAAAATGGGTCTCCGTAGTATCAAGAGATCATCAAGGTACTCTCGGTACTTCTAACATGCGCGTTGTCCTTTTGACAACGGAGTCGTTTAACTAATAGTTACTTTCTTGCGCGTGAGGCACAGAAATGGGTACAAAACGGGTGGGTGGGTATGTAGGTAGTAGTATGTAGATGGAAAGATAGCAGCTAGGGTAGCTCAAAACATACACACTAAGCGCGAGACAGGCGTGAGCGATTGGATAGACGGATGTTTCGAACAAGGGTACTCTTCTTGATGAGAAAATTACATAATTGCCGTTATGGCTGGGATACAAAGACCGGGGAGAGAGAGAGGAAGAAATGATGATGACAAGGTTCGAAACATATTTACCTTGGAGCTAAGTTCTAACAATAACCAAGTACATCATTGTATCTAGCGATGATGGCTGTTTCGAATCTTCGTCTTGCCGATTCCTGCCGTGTTTAGGAGAGTAAAATATCCAAATATAGAACAAGCTGGATGCGGGTAGTTTTTCTACTAGTGGCAACGCTGAGGCAGTGCTACCCCCGGCCCTGGATCTTTGGAGGGGGCAAGTCTACTCACGAGGGGTTCAACTACTATGACACAGTCGAGCTTCCCAGCCGCACGACTTTTGCCGGCGTCCGTGCTGAGAGGATGCCTTGAAACAAACTTTATTTTGTTTCGTTGAAATCATCTTGGTATTTCCTCTCTCGGGACCCACGGTGTATGGTGGAGCCCCTTACCTCGGGTCCCACGCTCAGCATCATCGCGCAGTAAGCATACGTAGAGAATGTTGCTGGGACAATAGTTGATGGGGACTCGGACGGTGTGTTTACCTGCCTATGGATAGGGTTGCCTTATACATGCGGTGTGTTGCCACCAAACCAAAAAGTGCGGATTCCGCGAGGTAGATTATCATTAACGGATGTACATCCACGCCACCCATCCTCACGATGTCCAACGGGAAAGTAGCCGTGCAAGTATCTGCTACAAAGCGAGTCTTTCATGCGAGTGATTCTGTACCTAGCATAGTATTAGATTGAAATGATCCCAGCGAAAATCTCATGCTGTCATCCATGTTTCAAGTTTCAGAGGCAAGATCTTACGGAGGGGATAAATAACGATGCAGACAGGGTTTCCATTTTAAGTTCTTATAATAAGTCAACAACTCGTCCAGCCACGAGCTATGGGGTACTTCCTGCAGTAGTAGGGTACGAAGAGCGTCTCTTATGGACAAGTCCGATGGAAGGTGGTTTCTCCGCGATACCAAGCGTCTCATTGGCTCTTTGAGAGAAGGCGTCCTGTTTTATGTCTGTTTACGGGACCATTATGCGTGCCCATGTGGTGTGGCGCTTTCTTTCATGATCTGACGGTCCAGGTTTATGGTCACACCTCATGGTACTATAGTACTTACGGCTAATATTTTAAGAAGTAACTAGGGTCATTACGGTCGAGCATCTAGCTACTGGTCCCAGGAACGATGAATGTGAGGCTCGTAATAGTACACATTGAGGAATTTCATGATGTTACTCATGGGTACGATCGTGATCGTATTGTTCTGCTCTGGGATAGGTAAGATATCGCTTTATTTACCCTGTCTGATAGAAGATGCAGACGCTAAGGCTGGAATTGTGGTAGCTCGGGCAACTTAAACGTACCTATATTCGCAAGCGAACCGAGGATAAGGATCGCTAGATGATTCCTTCTTTATCTCAAGCCTACGCAGAATCCTGGAAGTGCAAGAAAATACAATGGCACGGTAAATTCGGAAACATAGGGTGGTTACCTACTTACGATGAAGTTGACTGGGAGGGGGGTATCGGCATATCGCCCAAGTAAACCTGGCCCTATGAGCGGATAGTCCGCCACTGATCTATGAGGCGGCCTGCTAGAATTGAGTCTAGATTGATTGCTTGATTTTGGACGACCTTCTAGTTCATTGGTTGCGCCTGCACCACAGCTCTATGATCATCTGATGGTTAATAGAGGGGAGGGCTGGTTTTTAGCATGATTTTCGGTGTCGCCTGCAAACCGTCATTTTGCAGGAATATTTCAAATGTCACGATGGGGTTTCTGGCCGATCATTGGCGTTCTCTCCTTGTTCGAGAATCTCCTTTTACGTGGTTCTCGTGTTAGAGATAAACAACAATGATATGCGTTTTCGAGGACCAACGGGGTCGCTTAGGTGTCAATTTCATAACGTCTGGATACCTTGTTGTAAACTTTGTGTTGTTCATCCGCAGGTGTGTGTAGAGCTCACGTTACTGCTTCACCTTTACCCCTGAACCCATCGTTGTAGCCGGTCATTGGGTAAGAGGTTTCTCAGATGCAGGTCAAGAAGCTCGGAATCTGTCTAATGGGGTGAACTCAAAATACAGGACGATTTCTCCGAATAGTAGCACTGCATCTGTACGATTTATGAGCTATCATACGGCGACATGGTGTAACGACATCGTCATCATACTGGGATGGGTATATTTACCACCATCCACATTCAATCCATAATGGCCCTCAATTGGCTCAATGAAGCCAATAGACCACAAGATCTAGACACCCACACCATGAATATAAGAGAGTCATAAGGCACACGAAGATACTGTTGGCCGGCGTTGTAATTAGTTGGTGGCCTTGTCGATGTACCTGTTGAAGGGCGGTTAGCATCACTCAGCCTGAGAGGCTCGGCTTCAGGGGGAGCACATAGTAATTTTGAAATTACTTGTTGAAGCTAATGAATCAGATACTTTGGAATCTCAAATCTATTCCACCAACTAGCAGCCAAGCCAGGCTCGTGTGGCTATATTCAAAGGTGCCCTTGCCCCTCGGATTGCCCATTATAGTACCAGCGCCGTAGGAATAGTTGCCGGTTCATTTCATTTGTTTAGCTGCAAGTTACAACGTCGTTCACTGGTAGTAGGCCATGCACACTGTCAACTACCAGCATCGGTAGGCACCAGTGAAGTGCAGTTAAATGTTGATCTAGCTAACCACCTATGCGGGAAGGCGGCCCAGCAGAAGAAGGTCGTGGAGGCTGGCCCTGGCCGTGGCAGCGGCTCCGCTTGTCGAACT
The DNA here is from genome assembly GCA_022497145.1 of Rostrohypoxylon terebratum. Lineage (NCBI taxonomy): Eukaryota > Fungi > Ascomycota > Sordariomycetes > Xylariales > Hypoxylaceae > Rostrohypoxylon > Rostrohypoxylon terebratum. The sequence goes on along the minus strand of MU385922.1, from coordinate 168,959 downwards.
TTTCTCGATCAAATGAATCTCACTAAATCGAGAAAGATTGGCTAACCGGTAGAAGCTGTGAGGAATTACTATCTTTCTTGTCCCTGGGAGATAGCCTAAAGCTTGGGGGTTCGCAGGATCATGTTCTACCTACCTACGTGGAGTTGCTGTGCTTGTGGCGATCTACCCCTGGGAAGATACATTTAAGCAGAGTCCTTTTACCTCGACCATGACCTTTGAGGTTATGCACATCTTCTTATCTTGTAATTTCGAAGCGCCGATCTAGGTTATGTTACTTGGATATCTGGAAAAAGGCAGGCTAGCTGAGCAGGTCGTTGGATGGTTGATGATATTGGAACTCTCCAAGGATTTAGAGTTCCTATCCCCAAAATCTGTAATCTGCTGCATGTAGGTCATAAATTAGGCTGTGGTGATAGTATGTCGTAGGAATATGAGCTAGGGGTTCGTTCAAAGTCGACATTGCACGGATGGGGAATCTCATAAATCGCCTAGGTACTCGACGATCTGATTTGCGATTGTCAGACCTAGTATGCTAATTCCTCTTCGAGTACCATGGACCCATTTGACAGGCCATATTGGCATATTCTTGTCTTATGGGGTACTTATCTCATGTCATAGGTCCACAGGGATCACTAGGAGCTGACCAGGGGTGTGTTATATAGCCCTGTTAGATTGACACCGTCCGCTGACCTGAACAGTTGAATGGTCTATCGGCATGGGGTAGCGGAAGTACCTACTGACGATCAGGAAGCCAACCTAATAGAGCAATATGCTTTCGCGACGCGCGAAAAGGCGAAGTATGGAAAGGTGTGGATCTTGGTGCTGAGGTCAGGTTAGCCACTATTATTTAGCTTCTACGGCGAAGCAGCAATCAATTCGCGATATATTTCTTTACAGGGTCGGTGAATTGAGGTGTCTGTGGAGATGACCGGCTACATTATGCGTCCTTTAGTGCGAAGAGCTCAGCTTTTCTTTTTCTTATGGTTTGGTTCATCGTACTTACTACCAATTGCCGATCTAGGAACAATAAAGTAAGCCGATGGGGTAGTACAATACGCACATCACTGCGATCAACAGAGCCCAGAGCCCAGAGCCCAGAGTCCAGACGACAGCAGTGACAGCGCCGGAAGCTAACTTTACCGGAAGCTCTCTTCAAGGTCCTAGGAAATCTTCGGTTGTCTTTGTAAATGATGTCAATGTGGGTGTATGTAACACCCTTCAACTCAAGTTAATTTGTCGTGCTCGGTTGGCCTCGACCATATTTGATCTGAATTTCATCTGTTACTTCGATCATGATAATAAATCTCGTTGAAAGAATCTGTGTGTCCAACTCAGTTGCTTGGCATTTTGGTACTTATGTAGGTAGGTACTACTACTAGTAGTAATAGTATGTTGCTGAGAGTCAGACATCATGGATCTCCAACAGAGAATTATGGACCTAGGCCTATGTTTAGCAGAGCAGTCTTAGCTTAGGCCGCCTTGCTTCTTGGCCTGGCTTCGAGAGCCGTTGGTTGTACTCCGTACTACAGAATATGTTGCAGGGCTGAGTTAATACAGGTTATTGCTTGCTGTCGACCACGAAGCTCGAACCATATCTTACCAGGTCGTTGTAGACACTTTGCCGGCGGGGTATCCGGTGTTGATAATTACGCCGTATGCCGCCAGAAACGACCATTTACCAGACGAGAGAGAAACTCGCCTTTGGCGGGTTTGGTGGGAAAAAAGACTCCGGTACAGGTAACAGAACGAACACACGAGAGTAGGTGGGGCTTTCGAACCATTCAGGAATAGGGAAAGGTACCATGATCAGGACCCTCATGTAAGAACCTAGATTGTGAAGCTCGATCCGTTCAACATGACTCGAACCCTTGCTAGTTGCACCATGCAAGAATGCAAATCTAGTCATCTTAGATTCGATTCTGCGGTTGGCTTACAAGCCGTATTCAGGTTCCGAGGTTCCGAGGAGAAAGTCAACTATATCATGGAGCCTACATACGCGTCAAGAATACATTCGATTTGTGACGCCCGACCTTCTAAAGACGTAATTTGGACGAAGACGCGGCCGGTGTTGCAACTGACGATTGCCATAACAGGGTTCCTCTCAAATGGGAAATTCTTCAGATGCTCAAGGTCGCACATCATTGGTCTTGTGTCTCCCAAGGTAACGGTAAAGCATTTCTGCAGGACGGTCCTTCTCACGGTGAAACTATGTGACTTGGTACGAGGCGAGAAATCAAGAGATGCCCGCCGGTTTCTTATGAGAGAGAAAGGCGGGCAGCAGAAATATGGCGGTAGTGTGGGTGTTACTTTGTGTGGTGAGGTCGGCGAGCATCAGATCAAAATGAGTGTGTTTGGGTTTCCGACAGTTCGTGAAGACAATGTCTTCGACAGACAAATAGAAAGTCGGTGTGCATATGATTTTTTGAACTTGGTAGCTTTAGGGGGGTCGATGTGACGGTAGGGTGTCAACCGAAAAATTGTCTCACGTGTTTGATATGGCGTCTATCGGACCAGTCAGGGCGACAGCGCAAGCGATTTGGCGAACAACTTTGATTCGCCAAGGCACATATTGCCTTGGTGTGTTCGTACGAAAGGTGTCTATCTATTGGATTGATGCAACAGAGTAGACGAAAGAACATTTATCGAACAGCCAAGGGCACCGACGTTGCAATTCAGGTAAACTGAATTCATCCGGACTCTGGAGGGGTTGTGGTCGTGGTTGTGGTCCACCTCAAAGCATAAACATGGGTACACACTAGTGACTAGGTAGCTGATGAGGTCCTACTACTACCAGTCTGCGACCCATACAAGCTAATAGTAGTACTATCGTCGTGGTTGAATTATTGTCCGCACATTTCAAGGCTTGCTGCTGCTAGTGCAATGGATGTAGCCTTGATTTGTATTAGGGGATTTAATTCGGATCTATTGTAGGGACATACATACGATAGATCGATCAATAACCAATGCCGACCAAGTGAAGGTAGTGAAGATACCTAGTAGTGAAGATGTCTCGACGAATCAAACTCTCCTTGACAGCTTGCTCGCCCGATTGTTCGTTGCTCATATCCAGTTGAGCACATGCTGGGCGTAACCAAGGCATGACCGAAGATTACAGTAGCAGCGAAGGTAGCCGGCATTGCTTGTAGGCAAAGATCGTCGGTGTGTTAATCAACTCGCTAAATCTCGCCGCTTGTAGAGCTTGCTAACAAGTAACAAGGCTACAATTGCTCACAGGTGTTATTCGGTGGTCAGTGGTCACCATCCCCAGCCCTATCAGCTGCTTAGCTGAAACAAGCAGCTGTAATTATTCCGCATGCAAAAATTAAATTGAGCTGGAGGGTCATCCAAACAGCCTGCCAGTAGAGTCGTATTTTCAACCACACATACGTTAGAGGAATGCATATTAATACTTATGTAATCTCAAGGCTGCTTAAAATTACCTCACATCGTCGTAGAAGGAAGAGTACGGCGTCGGATTATTGTCATGTTCAATTTGAAATGATATGAGATCAGAGATTATGAATGCACGAGTATATGAATGTGGTAATGATAATAAATAGAAAGTAGAAAAGGATGAAAATGGAAATGAAAATGAAAATAGAAAGACACTAATACTAAAGTGACTATGGCGCTGATGATGATGACGACGACGAGGGGAATGGATGATTAGGTACTGCAGCGAAAAGTAAGAAGAAGAAAAGATCGTCATTGTTTCCGTCTCTCCACCTTCGAATTGGTGGATCCTCTTATGAGATGTGGCTGGTCATACTGTTTCAGAACGTGTACCTCTGTACCTATAGGACCTAGGTCCTACCTGGTAGTACTACGTACGACGTATGTACCTAGTAACTATGTACTATGTATGTCGCTGACATAATGACCCCACTGCCTTCCATGTCTCCCATGTCGCATTCAATCAAATAGGTGTAGTGTGGAGTGCACACCATCATGATCTTCGAACTCTATTCTTATTGGCAGGAACCTTACGTAAAGTTCCTGGAAGCCTCGTGGCTTTTGGCATTTGCAATTGGCCCATGGCCCATGTAATCAAGAACCTTGCCAAAAAATTCCGACTCCAATCGGGAAGGATTTAAAGGATAAAAACTCCAACGCGGGGCGTGGACAAAGTTAAGGTATCATCTTTCTCCAATCAATTGTTTCACCATGATACTGGTTACCTACCTATGGTTAATTGGTTAATACGTAGTACTGTTTTTTTTCTTCTTTCCAATGACCCCAATACCGCCATTCTGGGACACTAAACAACAGAGCGTATCCCTTCCCAAAGATTCGGAAATGCTCCAGCCAACGACTGCGAAAAGCCAAAACTCTCCACAATAAATATAATAAAACAGTAATCCCGGTCGCCTCAACAACTAAGAACCTCAATACTTTATCAACACTCAAAAAATAGTCAAGGCTTCAATGTTTCTACTCGTTATTCATGGGAGACTTGCGCAACAATCAACCTGCATAATGTCTTATAATGCTTCCCAACGGGTTCGCCGGCTTAGGAAGGAGAGCGCTCATGAAGTGGGTGTAAGGGGAAGATGATCTGACCACTCTAGTAACATGTGTAGGCGCGCCTCACCCTCAACCTTGCATCGAGTGGCATTCTCTCTTCAGCTACGATTATCATTTGATAGTAATTGGACGCTGGCCTTGTTGCCTTGGGCCCTTTTCATTGGCTTAATCAGCCAACGCCTCGTCCCTCGTCCCTAACATTCGACGAGGGCATGCTTCTAGAAACATGCCAGAACGTTTCTGCATGCCCGTTTAGTTTCCGATACGGGGGTTTCAAAAGCAGGCTAGATATTCGGTATGTATGTTGTCTACAACATTCAATGCTATCAATAAAATACATCTGCGAGCTGATCGTGGCTGTCACACTAACATGAACGTCGCAAAAGCAACCAAAAGCTTTCAATGAAGGCGGGCAATTCTTCGCGAAAGTGGCATACCTACATACTCGTTAGTTTCAGAGGCACGGTAAATGCGACAGCCGCGGCGCTGAGATGTTCTCGTGAGTCGTGATAGGACCAGCCAGTCTTCCGGCAATTCGAAATTGAATTCAGCTTGAATAGTTCGTACCACGAAACAAGCGATATGGTTAGCAGCCGCGAAGTTACTAATTATGGCAGGAGTAGAAGATACTCATGCCATTCATAGCACAACAAATTGTCCAAGCGCAATACGCTTTCCCTTTCCAGAAAGCGAGTCTCCACGACAATATCTGAAAATATTCACTGCTTCCTCCTATCCGCCATTCAAGCTCTAGCGTTGCGGCGTCTATCAGATAGTGTGCTTTAGGTTGGCAAGTTAGGTAGGTGGTGGGGGCAGGGGTGGTGTTTTCATAGGCTCTTGCTATAGCGTCGACGCCGTCGCTCTGAGCGGGCCGTTATACATAGTAAAAGGATTTACAAGCTCCATGACGTACAGGGCACCGTTGTCCACTAACGAAAAAACAAAACAAAAACAGAACGAATGGCGGCAAATGAAGCTTGCTCGTGGGCGCTATATCTGTAATTATCACCATAGCCTTGCTATGTTGGCCTTGCCGAAGCAGAGTCGAATTAGACGCGCTCTCATGCGCTTCCTGGTGAGGCTATACCATCATGCTTCGTACACTGCCCTACCATCTAATACAAAAAGACACCAGCTTGATGATGCAGATGGGAAGACACAAGAGATCTGAGATACTTACGTACACAAGGAATTATCGTTTGTAACGGGGTTAATTGCCGGCCCCTGAAAAACTGAATTGAGCGAAATACCGAGCCCGAAGGGTCCCGGAGATAGACTAACATTTGGACCACTCAATATCAAGCAGAGGTATGTAAGACCGGAAGTATGGGACTCCCGTGTGCCGCCCGAAGTGGATGTCCAAGAAGGTGGCGTCGCTACAATCAGTATCCGAGTGACTCGAATGACTTGTCTACCCACATTTGAGAACTAAAATAGAACAGAATATTCTGACCCTGATATGTGGGCTTCGGATAAGGCATTAGCCACTGTTGACCTTGGATAGTATGTTTCGGCTACATGACGCAGGAGGTTGTCAAGGTTCTCTATGGTTGCATCGAACTAGGCATACTTTAAGATGTTGATATCTCAAACTCAGTTAGCCTTACCTAGGAATACATACCTGCCTTTATTATACGGGTTATGAATGTTTAGTTTGTTTGACATATTTTATTTTTTGACATTCTTCTTATTCGGGTGTGGTTTTTATTAGAACATAATACCTACTAGCTACTAGCAAGCACCCATGATGCCCAGCAACTAGCGATTAGCCACCTAGCAGAAGCAGCAGTAGCTTACATAGTAGGGGGTACAAGTACTACTTAGCTTAGGCGGCACAGCTGATGGACGTGCGCAAAAAAACATACGGACACTGTCAAAGGCCCGTATATCCGCCGCTAATACCTTGAGGCCTGATACGGTAGCTGCAGTTCTCCAGGTAATTCGGGTACCTACTAATAGAACCCTACCATTTTCAAGTTTGGTTCGAAAGCTCCAAAGAGGAAATAGATTATGTCGACATGATTTGATCTTTCTCAACCAGACTTCTTACATAACGCCAATCTCAAATTACAAGATACTACTTCGTACTACCTACATACTGCGTAGTACACCACTAATACAACTCATATCAGGACCACTGTCCACAACCATGACGCTGGTTACATACATACATACCCATACATATCCATACGTACTATGTATGAATCTGTATGAATCATCCCATTAGGATATCTAGATATGTAAGTACATACGTATGGCCGTATAGCTTTGGGAACCGTGGGAACCGTCAGGAATAGATTATCTACCGCATGATATTCATATACAAAGAAGTTTAAATCCTCTCCTAACTGCCGATTTTAGCACTGCACGCTAGATGGGTACGTGGAGGAATACAGGGAAATGAAAACAAATCCATGGATGCTGGTAGATAATATTTGTTAGGTTTTAAGAGCCATTATCTAGCTAAGGGTAAGCAAAGAATAACAATAGAAACCGTGCCTCGAATATTATTATTATTATTATTATTGTTATTATGAATGTACTATTATGAATGTACATTAAGACTAACTATGTAGAAATTCTAAAAACACTCCCTAGAATAACATGGGGTATATCTAATAATAGTTAAGCGACTAATTAAACGCCAGCGCTTCCAATAAACCCTTGTCTACACTACATCAAATAAGTACCTGGTTGCCAAAGCTGGCTCGTGCACCCCTGCCAGTACGTCTATCGACTAATCAGGTAAAGACTAGAGGTGTATCTATGTGGATACCTAACAGGGATCGCGATCCTATGTAACTCCGCTCACAATCAAATAGCACTAGAGACATTTTCAACTTTTTCCCAACTCGCAAATCTAACCAACTAGTGGCTGTCTTTTGAGTCTTTTGATGCAACTCAAGCACCTCCATCGAACAATTCTACCATTCTTCTTCTCTTATTCCAAATCTGTCACACAGTCATACGCTCTGTTTCATTTTAGATTCCTGCAACAACTCGACCTACCAGAAACTAGTACCTAGTTAGTTGACGCGCTGCGGACATCGCCATGCTCTGCCATCCATGGCTGGCTGCCCTTTGCCATGCGACCGGTCGCATTTCGCGGTCGAGGGTTAAGATGTCGACATGAATTATTTTGAGATGGCCCTAAATCCTTCGTTGCCGTCGACGAAAGAACGATGTTCCGTTCATTCACGTCGGTTCCGGATGATGTAGCCTCGAGCCTCGAGCCTTGAGCCCTGAGCCCTGAGCAACGACCTCAGACTCCGAGTAATCATGACACTACTCGGATTTACGGTCATCAGGGCCATGTACTACCTCGCTAGAAGAATCAGACGTCATTCTACGCAGCAGTACTACTCCTAGCGATATAAGGACTTTTTACTTGCGCGATCACACTGTACCCTTGACTGTGGGCTCGCATTCTCTTAATGCCTCGACTACTCTCAGTCCTGTTCATGACACCTTTACCAGCTTAGCTCGCCTCGACTGATGCCTCTACTCTTGCACAAGAAGACCCTTGCAGGCGTATGCATGGCGTGCCGTATTATACGCGCAGCACAGTTTTTATGAATCACAGTACATACACGTTAGGCGGGATAGAATTGTGCGTATGGATAAGGCAGGTCGACTAAGAAACAAGTCGCAGAAATGAAGCACTGCCCGCTCACTCTCTCCGCGAAGAGACGCAAAAGCCACCCTACCCCGTGCTAGGCCTGTCGCGCTTGATACCTAGCAGCCTAGCTGGACACCACGGCTCCGAAAGTCTTATCCCAGCACCCAGTCTCGGACAATGCAGATTCTCTACTATGTACATACTATGTAGTATACGCCTTTGACGCAACATAGCAACCACGCGCATGCTGCCTTATCACTCCGTCTACCCCCCCTGTTCGAAAGCTATGTACCTTTATTATAGATGATGCCAGGTACCAAGCAACCAAAAACTCCCCTGTCAGCAAAAGACGACCCATGCCTGCCATGGACCACCTCTCACCCTGACAAAATTGCCTGGGATCAATTGCTAGGTTGCTACCATGTCGAAGCTATGTAACATGATCAAGCCATCGATCGCCGGGGTATGCTAGGACCTCTACACGCAAGAAGTGAATAGAGAGACCTTTAAGCTGCTATCGTCCTTGTACCTTTCGATATTGTACACTATCCATCTGATCCCCGCTCTTCCACCAAACCCTGTCTGTCTATCTTCCACCGTTTCCCGTCTATGTATGGAGTATGGACCTATGTGACCCATGTCGACTTATTATACATACTACATAGTACTATATACTATGAAAATGATCCACAGTCAAGGTACTTGCACTAATGTATGTACCATGTATGTACGTATAGTAGGACGCCGTTGGTTCCACCCCACACCCACACTCACACCCTACCATGCCCTACCTACATTTACGTCGTACCCGCCTTTTGAATGTCGACCCATGTAAGAGGTACTACTCCTCACTACCTACGGAGTCGAAGGGTACGATGTACTCCATGGTACACATCTTTTCTAGTGACAGGGAAGCCCGTCTACCACGCAGTAGACATACATACTCAAGAAGCTGGTTGTGCTCCACCAGGTGATAATTTATAAGCACTTGATGTTCCTCTTGTCCTGCCATTACGGTCATTGAGGCTGAGAGATTCTCAAATACAAAACGGCTTACCATACTTAGCTGTCCACTTCGCGACAATCTATTACACGCTCTCATCTTTACCAAACCAGCTACGCCTTTGGTCTTATTATAAGTCCTACAGATCGCCTTCCCATCTTGCTTCCCGACAGACAGCAGTCATATACCAACCTAAGACAAGGGTAATAGGCAACATATATTGTACGTGCTTTCTTACAACCTTTACACCTCGATGAGACACATTTCTACGCCATAATGGACCATCACTCTCGATTTGAACAACGTTCCGAGGACTCTTACTCACACCTACCTAGATCAAGAGCTAGTAGCACGAACTCGACGACAAACGGATTTCGCAACTTAGATATTATCGATTCGGCTCACAGACCTCAAATACCGTCTTATATTAACCGCCTCTCACATCGTCCTTCGACTTATCTCCAAGAACCTACGTCTTATCCGTCTCAGAAAGCTTTGGATACTGAGTGGAGCGAGGGGCAATCACAATCTCAAGGCACACCTTTACTACGTGTCGAGCCAGCGCGAGATAACAATTCTTCTTCATCTTTAGCACCTCCAGCAACGTCAACCATGAGGTGAGCTTTTTTGGCGCATTGATCAGTATAAAACGAATAACTTACAATGAACAGTACCGTAGCTGTAGCATTCGACCCCAGGTTGGAAATGGGCATTCCGCGCTCCTCCTATACATGGCCGGGACTAGACGCAGGCTCGGATTTGTTAGGTCACGATATGAGCTCCGTTGGCCATGGATCTGATGCCAGCATGACCCCCCCGAGTGGATCTCGATCTTTAACTTCCAGCCCACCCCGATTTACCTTGACGCCTGAGCAGCGAGAACTTAAGAGGCAGCGAGACCAGGCTCGACGGGATTCAAAGACGACGGCGCGCGCGCGCCGAGCTATGAGCACTTACTCTTCTGCTTCCCAATCGCCTCCAGTTTCACTACATGAATTTTCCTCAGCATCGCCCGTGCCAGTGTATACTACGGCTCCGTCGCAAATATCACTCCTTGCAGAGCCCGCGACATCTATTGCCCCGCAATATATACCGTCTTATTCTACCTCGCCTCTCCCCGACCACGGAAGCCCGATGTTTACGCATCAATTTTCCTCCTTGTGAGTTTAAACATGACGCGATTGTAATTTCTAACATTGCTGACAATCGTCGTAATAGGCCGCCTAGCGATTATCTGGGCTTAAATTACTCACCGGGATACCCTCCGCCACCACCATCCGCTCACAGCTTATCTTCTCAATACAGGTTAGTCATATAATGGTCATTCGCAAAACTTCTAATTCTAATTACCGAAGCAGCCGCCCGTCGCCACCGATGCATGAAGCTCAGATGATGTATCCTGTTCAGCCCCCACAAGTTCTTTCTTCCGGAGGCTCAGCCCAAGAAGCCGGCCACGTTCGCGTTGTTCAAAGTCGACCGAAGCCGCAATGCTGGGAGCATGGATGCAATGGGCGACAATTTTCCACTTTCAGCAACCTCTTAAGGCATCAGCGCGAGAAGTCAGGACAGGCAGCCAAGGCTACATGCCCCAACTGCGGTGCCGAGTTCACAAGAACTACTGTAAGCTCTTCAACTAGCATTGCACTTTCAAGCAATTCACTAACTCGTCATATAGGCTCGCAATGGACACTTATTACATGACAAGTGCAAGCAAAGACGAAACTCGTAAAACAAGAAAAGAAAATTCAGACGGCACTTTCGACGATTCTTCATGGATGGATGAATGATTGTTAGGACGTCAATGTGAAAATATGGGAGCCACGAGAACTTGGGAAGCGGGATATGGTTTTAGACGACTGTTCGACCGACATTCAAAACATTCGGGATATATTTTTACTCGGAGTATATATGGGACTGGATTTTGGGGACTGACGAGCTTTGGAATATGGCGTGGAAGATTTAAGCATATACCCCTATTTTCTTTTCGACCTTCTTCGTTCGATCTTCGATCTTTGACGATCTTCGGTGATCTTTTGACCTTGTATAAATTTGGCATCAACGGAAATGAAATTTACCTTCTTATCATCAAAACACTATCTTGAGACTTTTGAGCAACTTGTGTGAAGCACTTTGTGATGTTTTGGTAACCATACATTCTCTTTCTCCTAAGCGAAGCTATTCCAACGTTACTGGCGCTGTGTCTAGTCCCCCAACTAGCGATAAAACTGCCTAACTTCTTCGGGACCGAAAGGTTATCTTGATTCAAGATTCAAGGTCGGCAAAACATACGGGAACATGGGTTTGGCCCCGCTAGCATAAATTCGATGCTACCTCTACGTTCACGCAATCTTTTTACGCTTAAGTTAAGGTACCATGCTATAGAGATTTGCGTGGGGTTTAGCTTTGCTAGAGCTGGCTACGGTAACATCGTCCTATAGCAGAAGGTCTATGGCAAACTGATCGGGCTAAGCTAAGGGGCAAGTTTGCCATCATTTCTTGGTCGCCCACATTCCTACACATGGTATGTGCGTGCAACGTGCGCTGCGACCATGCTCCCGGTGGGGGGAAAGAAGGTGGGAAAGATCATAGATGATCTCGAAAGCAGCACGAGAGAAGACGTGGACGACATGGGTGAGGACCCCTGTTTGGGGATAGCTCGAACTGCAATAGACCTGCTTCAGCTAGCTACAGACGCAGCAGCATATAATACAGGCGCAGAGGTGCAGAATCTGCAGACAGCCCGCCCGTTAGCCAGGTGGCAAACAGGGAATGGCGTTACAGTACATGAATGGCTAACTGCCAAACTGCTCCTGCTAGGTACGGTTAGGTAGTATGGGTGCGCAAGACCACTACCAACTTCCTGATTAGGATATGTTCAACTTTGGATCGTAACCTGTTCTGTACAATGGTGCCTGGTTATAGCAGCTGTAACTGGTAAAAGTTCAGCACCGTGGCAGGTATGTATGATTGTACCTTGCGTGCTTTTGTCAAGGTCCAGTCAGAAGGGGGCAGAAAGGAGAGAACGAGTGGTCCCTTCAAACCGGTCATCTGGAAATCGTTATGTCACGACGAGACCTCCTATAGCCAGCCAGGGTCGCAATGGAACGATGGGAACAATTCCGCGCCATCACGCCTCTACCAATCCCATCCGGCGCATTGTGCATACATAATTTCCTGATCTTCGACGCACCCCCCAAAAGACCCAAGACCCCTCGCGTTCTCGCGACGAAACCATTCGGCCGAAAATGGGGGCACTTTTCCCACGTGAGGGGCCCATTGTTTGTGGTCCTCAAGGTAGATTTTATGCATAATCTGTGTTTCAATATTCATTCCCTCGGCATCATACTATGTAGTCAGATCCACAACGGACGCTCGCACCCATTTTTTGTCTTAATAATAGCACACACTATTAAGACCTTCAAGGATGGCTCGAGGCTAACTCGCTGGCTTTCCGCCAATCATCTTTTGAGCCACTTTACAGCAGAACCACTTGGGCCAGAGCTCTAACTAACCTAGCATGTAAATGAACTAGTAGAAAGGGCGAAGAAAAAAACTTGCTAATAGTCGACGGCGCAATAATTCTGTCGAAACCAGCTTCGGTATTGCGGTGGAGGAGGTTGGTTGGTCGACACTAGACGACAGCTAACGTGATACATGAAAATGCGCCTTCGTTCTGCAGCAAGAGGGTTCCATACAGGACCCAGATCTTAGTTCGTGATTTTTTGTTGTTGATGATGATGATGATGATGATGACGGTGGTGGTACTGTGATCGGCCGAATCGTATGTGGTGTCGTATGTGTCAAGTACGTCAAGTGCGTCAAACACTGAAGTCTGCGACCAATCGTCTCTCTGGAAATCTTTCAGGTAGGTAGAATGTACTACCCGACCCCCCGAGCGTCCGTCGGAACGTGGAGATTGTGTTGGAGAAGAAAGCAAGCATAGCCTTCCAGAAGGCCAAAGCTGGACTGGCGCTGGTGGGCAGAAAAGTCGGACTGGGGACTAAGGTATCAGGGGTACAGTGGAGTGGGGAAAGCCATGTGCCATATCGTCTGTGTGCAATGGTGCCAGAAATAGAAACAGGCTGCGAAGCTACGGCATTGGTTTTCAGATTGATTGAAGACGACGATCTTTTCACCTTCTGGATAACACCATGAGCACCGGTTGTGTGGATAGTTCCTTGAAGCTATGTCAGCGGTTTGTGTAGTTTTTTTCTTCGGGTTTCTTAGCTCGTGCCTTCATTGGGTTCTGAGATAAGTACAGATAAAGTTATTAAACGCGAGGAACTATTTGATCCTGACACAAGGAAGTTATCACCTATTTCCTTAATTGTGTTTCTTATTTCGTTGCATTTATAGGTGGAGAATTGCTGCAGAGACTTGCGTCTGGGGAGATGAAGAATAGATGAATGGAAAGACGATTTAAGTTAGTAGAAAATCCATTAGAAATTCATGAACAAAATATACTCTGGTACAAATGTAGATCTGACCCGTTAATACTTACATAATCCCACATTGCTGATATGCAGGGCTTAGTGTCTAAACCTAAAGGCTCCTTCCGTGGACGGAGACCAAAAAAAAGCCATGTGGATCGACGTGATAGAGTTAAAGCTTGAATCCATCGTGTATAATAGTATAAATAAGTCCCTGTCTCTACATATCTACATAACAGGTACATTACCAGGGTTTATTCAATGGATTCGAAGAGTTATGCTGATTTACAATTAGCACCCTTAGTGAAGTTACGTAAGACAGGGTTTAAAAAGACGATAGTTTATCTCTCCAGTTCTCCCCCACAAAATCCATACTACACTATGTACTTAACCTTACTTGACCCTAAATGCCCACGTTTTTGAGAATGTTCGCCAGTTTTTTAATGAGTCTGTGAGTCCGAGTACCTACAATGTACATCCACTCCTAAGTACCGAGTAAAAGTACCGGCGCGTTTTATTCACCGACGATCATGTTTAACCCGGAGTTTGCAACATCGTCAATCACGGGGTCTCGTTGGGACTTTCAATTCGTTTTCTCGGTATCCATCAACCGAAAATGGGTCTTGTAAGTGGGAAATCAAACAATAGTCTTGGTTTGCGCGCGAACTACTGCGTAACAACACACAAACTGATGTTGCACTTGTACTATCAAGCATCAAGGTTGTATGTATAGTTACAATTCTAGTGTAATTCTGCGTCTCCAGCTATTATCGTAAGAGGCCAAGCAAGCAGGTACGGAGCGGGTAAACCCTTAAAAGTCTATTTCTTAATATTCCCTACCTAGTCTTTACCTAGTACCTAGTAGTGCTAGACTCTACTATGTAGTACATACTAGTAATGCTGGTAAAGTTACTGCGTTAGACTTTAGTACTTTCGTAGTGCTAGTGCTAGTAGAAAACCTTGAACCACTGCAACTACTGCGGGTCATAAACCATGAAACTCCTAAGCGACCTCTCAAAGTACCTCGGGATCTCTTCAAAAGTGTCCACTCTCAAACTTCCACTTCGGGATCAAGACGGACTTATTGACAACCTTGAACCGATATTCCTTGCATCTCTTACGACTCGAGGCCTAGACTGACCCATCTACAACCGACTATCCGATCTATTATCAAACCTCCCTATTATCGACGGAGATATTATTGATTATAGAGCATCTTTGGTAGCTCAGCATTGACACACGTGTTGTTGCGTAGCGACGGCACGATTTCCCGATTATCTTAACATAACAATTATCAATAACTATAGCAAAGAACCTTGGAACTAACATGGCGGCGATGTCCGTATGGATGTTGCTATGTGCAGTAGCAACACCCAACGTTCTGACAATGGTTCTGACAATGGTCCTAAAAATCGAGCGATCATTCACTGCAGAGAAGGTATTTTCCTAAACTCCGGCGGCCGATCTCGTTTGTCGAATCACGCAGAACGCTTACATTCTCCGTCCGGCAATTGAGATTCTACTCGGTGTGTAGGGGATTAAAGTATGCCGAATGCCACGAGGCAACGTGGTTAGGAGTAAAGAATTCCTACCTAACCAACCGTGGCTGCTGATCATCTTACTTACCGCCTACACCCTCTACCATAGTAGAAGCCTCCTGTACCTGTGGTGTAGTACGAGATCTTAGTCGATCAGAATTGCATATGTTTACTCTCTCTACGACGTCTCGGAGAATTTATCAGACAGGCACTAAACACGCGACATCTCCCAATAATGAGAAATAGAAGCAACAGCAACAGCAACAGCAATAGCAATAACGCCATCACTTTGTTATTCTTAGTGTCGGAAGCAAGTCCGTTGCTATGAGACCAGTTTGGCAACCCATGTTACAAGTACACAACGTCGAACACTCCGCAACACCGCAGGCCTCGGGCACCGTTTCGCAAAAAGTCGTTGGGGGCCGTGGGGTAATCGTGGTTACGAGCCTCAACTAATGATGATGCAGTAGTGCTGGTGCTGATGCTGATGGTGCCGCGCGTTCAGCGGATAATGGCTGACTCCCTGCCGAGAAAGGCGATAATAGGTCATAGACCATTAATGGCCAGCATATTCGTGATAAGGCGAGGGGTACTATTGCGACAGCGGCGATCTCTCATTTTCTCCACGGAGACACCTTACTATGTAGAGCATCTTGGAAGAATGTCACGATCACTTGAACATTGTTCTAAATTTGCATTTTTACATATCACACATCACAAGGGTTGCAATCGAAGCCCCTGCGCCGCAAGAAACATATGAAATCTTACAGAATGATCAAGATTGTTTCGATCGGTCCCGAAGCTACCTACAGTGGCTACCGCCAACAACAGGAAATCGAATGGGACTGAAGTAGACGACCATTTCGAAGATAGCAAGAGACCGGCGTAACGATGTTACCCGTCCATCGAGCAATCTCAGGCCAGCGTCGATCTCACTCGATACGTCGTGAGCTGGAGATTCTGACAATGGACACTCTGCTGCGCCGTAGGCATACAGCACCAGCTGCTGTCTTAGTGGTCAGTAGCCCGCTAATTCGAACAATAGAAGGTGGTCTCCCTTGCACTTATTTCATTTACAGGCCATTTTTGGTAACATTGCTCGATAAAAACTTATGCTTTAACGTAAACCACAACCATGACTGCGTAATAATGTGCTCTCTTTTCTCGTCCGTGCCGCACCGCCCGCCGGAGAAAAGTTCGGATACTGACTTCGGGACGCATATGGCCATAGCGCTGCCGGATATGCCCTATTAACCAAGTACCAGACTCACGGAGTAGCCGTTGGCGACCAACCACGCGAACTTGCGACCGACTCGCACTAAGGCCGGTCCAGTTGCAATGCATTTCTTGAAACGATGCTTGACGGTTGATGGGTGGTGATTACTACACTGCAAGGACCTGTCAGGTTTAAAGCGTACAGATAACCCCGGTCCAGTCTTCCCCAAACCACCTGACCTACACGTGTGAAAGCTGCAGGCTGAACGTGGGAGGCGAGAGCTACATCAACCCCGAATGTAACCAAAAACATGAAGCTCGCCCAGTCAACTCGCGTCTCCTGCGCTTACTACACATATTCGACTAGAAGGTATGGCAAAGTATGGTAGAGCAGCTGTGGATCAACTGTACGAGATCGAAACTAGGCTCACGCAGCTGTCATAAACTTCATGATATTTTTATTAGTCTACCTAAGTTATCTAATACATCGGACGTTCCCCGTATGAGGAATGGAAAGCAACACGACGCCCACACACACTTAACACATACCCACGCAACGACGCAGATAGAGCATCATCGTGCGTTTGACGTGACACGGCCTTGGCAGCTGTTTGGTGTTGGCTGCAGTGGCTGAACGGGACCGAAATTGTTGATTACGTCTTTCGGCTTCCGACTGTTTACCCTATCCGCGACTTGAAACACACTTGGCTTTCTCGTACATACATACACATAGAGTACTTACAGATGGCAGATGCTAGTGTCAGCCCTAAACCGTCTCACTCATTTCAGCCGTCCTCACCGTGTAGCCTAGTTTTTACGCAGTGAGGCCGTACGGCTCAAGTCTGACAGGTCGACAGTGTCGGACCCAGTTCCATGCTGCGAGTGGGGGAGTCGATACATACTTACATACTTACATAGTACCTAGTAGTTAGAAAAATGATATGCGATACCGCGATGGATACCCTGATACCCTCGATACTTAGGATACCTGGGTCCTGGGATACTTTCGAGTACCTACCTTGAGACTTGAGTCTCAAGCAACCGTCGTAAAAAGATGCGTGGCCACGCTGACCGGCCATCTTGGTATTCTCCGTTTCTATTCGCGTGTGCCCCCGCCATACGTTGCTTGCCCACATGCCACTTGTATGCAGATTTAAGCAAGCTTGTTATTCGTCAGCGCCGCAATCGACCGAAATTACCCTCGTTCTGACCGGGGATAGTTGGGAAGGGGAGTTCAGTAACTCTGGACGAGTTTAATTACATCCAGAAATCTCCGCCGTCCTTGTCGTCCTTGCCGTCCAGATATGCATCGGATAGCAGTGAAAATGGCATAGTCTGTTATGTAATATCTGTAAAAGATGGTGTCGGAGACTCCAACGGCCCAACCTTTCTAAAATTGATCTTGTACATACATATTTTTAAGATTAAGATTAACGAGCGAAACTGGAAGGAAGTCGATCATCAAGGACCTTATCGTTAGCGTATCTCAATTAACATCCTTGAACTTGGTCAGTGCAATGCCTAGTATGCTCCAGGGCTCTTCATGCCCATTACCCATGCCAGGTGCTCACTTACATAGTTACATACTACCCATGAATAAGGTAGGTACATATTACATACAGTACCACAAGAATGCGACATCCGTATCAGTGGAGGAAACTACGCTAAGGCTGTCCGGGGTTAGGTTAAAGACATGGTACTAGGTATATTGTAGATACACGGTCGGCGTGTAAAAGGGACAATGTACCTTTCATTATAGGTACTATGGTACCATGGTACATAGGTACATAGTATCTAGATAAGTGGACCCACATTGAAAGAAAGAGGATGTTGCGACAAACGCTTCAGCCGCGCGAGGCTTCCCTACGTCGGCTGTGTCGCACTAGTATAACGTAATCAATGCACACGGACCATCTCTTAGCCGCGCCGCATAAGGTTTACCTAGAATCCACATTGGCTCGCAACGACCGCAACCGCCACACAATTTTGGAGGCAAGCGCTATTCACCCCATTCACCGCCTACCTAAACGGCCCCAATCTCCATTCAACAAACCAAAAACATCCATTTTTGCTAATTTTGCCTTGACAACACCATGCCCATGGAGGTGCTAACAACCATTCTAACCAACCTTGTCGTCTCTTAGCTCTCTTAGCTTAATGTGATACACACTTGACAATTCAGCTGCCTAAATTATACGACCGGGCGGGAAGCTAAGAGACGATACCTCACTAAAAATAATCTCTGGCAATTTCAACTAACAGATCTTTATTCTCGTCAATCCAAGGGGGGCTTGACTGTACTTTGTTGATAGGTGAATGGAATACCTTAATCTATCACGGACGACAATAGCAGCAAGATGACTGCAGATACGATGTGGAACGCGCGAAGAAGACGCGCCATCCAGTCCGTTTTTCAAACAGACATCTCACAGCCCACGCCGTATTCGACGCCATCCATACGGTTTCCCGAACAAGGCCAGGCTTTTGGGGGACCCTTGGCTCAGATGCCCCAGAAAGGAGGCGTTGAAGCTCAGCTTTTTCTTTCGCCAGGGCACAATGACCACGCGGCGCAGCAGATCCGCTTTGACCGGTCCTGGCACATGGCTACGTCCCGCATTACACTTCCGTCCTCCGTGACAGTAGAGGATTCCTTCGGCTCGCTACCGAACTCGCAAGAAGTTGAGGATGAAGCGTTTCGGGAGGCTCTCCGAGACGTGGTAAACCCGACCGGCCGTCTTCCGCTTGCCATTCACACCGAAGATATCCTAGAGTGGCACACGCAACAGGTTCGCTTGCACTTTGTGAGTTATGTGCTCCCATTGCTCGCAATCTGCGATGGCTACTCGGATCAGACACAATCCTTGCTTGGAAGCATACGAACTCTGGAAGCCGCATATAGACAGTATGTGTTCGGTCTCCGGCTCATCGTCCGTGCCATGGAAGAGGACGAGGGCGACCGTGCTCTAATGAAATTCCAACGTGATATACATGCCCTTGTAGGGAACTCGATGTCTGATGCGCTGATGGCGGCCCTGAAGTCGGTTTTAGGCGATCTTATGAAGACGCTACTTGGCGTTAAGGGGACCGGTCGCGCTCCAGACCGCGGAAAGCAGATGATTATAGAACCCAGCAAAGTGGAACAAGCTAAAAGAAAATTGCACGAACTGCTCGACTCACTCAACAAGGTTGGGTTGACCGGGGAAAGATTCCAGATTCTATTTGCAGAACTCCTAGACGGCATAATGATCTCCTATATCCAAGAGACATTCGCTGGAATATGGGAACCTAATGACGACCTAAAAATGCGGTCACGTCTTACTAATCATATTCGACTACAGCCAACATGTGTAAAAGAACTCCTAGACTGGGTCGAGGACAAGTACGCCAGACTAGCCGCGGAAGTCATCGGTAGTCTTGGAACCGACGTAGATGTTGCTTGGGCAGACGTAGCTAAGTGGAAAGAGATCGCCACTGGGCGACTTGCCGCGCTTCGTATTGATGAGTTATTCGATATCGTCATCAATTGGCCGGACAGCGAAGGGGGCATCGATGACCTCCGCTATGCAGTCACAACACCCCAACGACGACTGCAGCTTACAGATGCATTTTCGACTACCTTGCAGAAGCGCTTGCTTCATGCCGGACGATCAACGCTGGATATACTTCGTACATACATTGCCATGATCCGAACATTCCACAAACTTGATCACACGAGGGTCTTGCTAGACCGAGTAGCCTATTCTCTTCAGATGTACCTATGTACCCGAGAAGATACCGTTCGCATCATCGTTACGGGTCTACTAGCTAGTCGAGAAGAAGTAACCACCGAGGCCCGCAATACGAAGCTTGTCGAACTTGTGGAGTTATTGCTACAGGATTCCAACGAGTACCGTAACGAGCGACAAGATGAAGACTTTGATGATCTTGACTGGGCGCCTGCGCCGGTAGATGCGGGCTCCAATTATAGACGTCGAAAGTCTGAGGATGTGATCGGCACATTAATTGGGGCGTTAGGATCTCCAGAAGTATTCATCAAGGAATTCCAGAGCATCATCGGTGAAAGGCTATTATCTCAACAAGCAGGATTCAAACAAGAAGTGGGCGTGCTTGAATTGTTGAAGAAACGGTTCGGTGAGTCATCATTGCAGGCTTGCGATGTGATGATCAAGGATATCCAAGATTCGGCTCGACTTGACGGTGTCATACACCGTGGCGCTGTGAATCACCCAGAAAAAGTAGACCGAGACTGGACGATACATGCAAGGATATTGTCTCGCCTTTACTGGCCAGAAGTGGGAGAAGAACGGTTCAACTTACCTCCTAGCGTTGCTGAAATGCAAAAAATGTACGAAACCATATTTGAGCATCTTAAGCCGTCACGTAAGATAAAGTGGCTCAACCATCTCGGTCAGGCCACCGTGGAACTCGAACTCGAGGACAGGACGATTTCGGAGCAAGTTCATACTTACGAAGCGGCCGTCATCTATGCCTTTAGCGAGGAGAATTCATCTAGTTGGACCTTCGAAGATCTGTGGATGAAGCTTGAAATGGATGAAGATCTTCTCACCACCGCGCTTGAGTTCTGGGTGAAGAAGCACGTGCTTCGCCGTCAGGCTGATAACAAGTATGTTGTCATTGAACGCCTATCGGACGTTGAACAACCGTCGTCGCTTCAACCAGCTCAGCCTTCTACCACGACCGCCGTTGACGTAACGTCAGGTACGCCGCGAAAAGCCAAATCCGGTATAAGTGAAAAGGAGAGGGAGAAGCGACAAGTTTATTGGCAATTCATCGTCGGCATGCTTACAAACTCGAGCCCCGCTATGCCGCTTGGCCAAATTTCAATGATGATGAAGATGCTGATTGCTGACGGATTCCCCTGGAGTAATGAAGAGCTGCAGGAGTTTCTAGGCGAGAAGATGGCTGACGGTGAACTGGAAATTGTGGGGGGCAAGTATAAACTCATCAAGAAGTGAGATCTCAAGCCGCTTATCTCAGCGCCGGCTTCTGTTTACAGGCAATGACAATATATGACATACCTGCTGGTGAGAGCCTCGTACACTACATCATGAAGAGATTGTGTGGCTTACTGGCGTCAGCACGTTTCTGAAACATCCGCTATTAGCGGCGATCTCTCTTGCGGTGTACACTTGTTCGTAGCCAGCCCAGTGCGAGATTCTTTCAATACTCGCCTTAGCGCACTCGATCGTGGGGGATAGATACATCGGACAAATTGATCGGCTACGTTGGGGGTGAACCGAGCAAAGTTGACGCCATCCCGCCATTTCTTGCACCTGTCTGGCGCTAGTTAGCACGGCTTGTGTGCCCGGCAAGCAGGGAAAAAAAGCAAAGTAGGTATCTTTCGTTAACGAGCTAAATGGTTTCGAGAGGCATACACGAATTACGTATGTCGTACGGAGCATTGGCCGGAAAAAGTAAATAGAATACAGACGAGGTTTCCCATAGCCATACGACCTGACGAGGGACTCAAATCATTTGGTCACACCGGTCGCGGAGAATGCGGGCGGAGAAGCAGGACAGGGGTTGGTGAGGGTTTTTGAAGGGGGCTCCACGAGCTTATCTGCGTAGGAATGTAATACCTGTGCGAATCACGCCGCAGGCATGTGCGCGCGCACACTGTCGATAGGCAGCCTTGCGAGCAAGAGCTAGCTCGTTGAGGTGTAAGCAGCACGACCCCCTTATTCGCGGGGAATACGACCAGATGGGCCATGGTTGCTCCGTGTCTTACGTGCGAAAGAGAGACACGCGCTGTCATTTATTATGTATGATGTTATTGTGTGCGTATGTGTACTGTGTATATGTGTGGTACTTTGGTGTACTTCCCGTCCATCGTCCATGGGCCTTGTTTTTTTTCCCCGGTCTCGACGATGGCTTGGGATTGACACAATCGCCTCTCAAGTCACGTTTCATAATAAAAGGCCTATATTTCCTAAAATAAAATAAAAAGGCACCTTCGTCCCGTCCGTCCTCTATCGGCCGGGTGGATATACGCGATGCAATTGACTGAGAGAGGGTGGATGGGCACACAAGGTCGGACTAGGTCCAGGGAGGAATCGTGCAGGTGGGCAGCCTATCCATTGGCGGCGAGCACGTGGAGGGCCTGCGCGGGTCAGCAGGCAGCAGAAGCTCTGCCAACCCTACCTACCTAGGACCTAGGACCTAGGACCTAGGTACTAAAAAATTCCTAGATGTCATCAGATACATATGCCCTACCTAGGACCTAAGTAAGTACCTACTTTAGGGCTTGTAGGTTGGTTACAATAGAGTACCTAGGTAGGTAGTAATAGCTCAGTACATACCTGCCTAGGACCTAGGTAGCTATCGTTGTGTTATTCCAAGGCCCCTCTCGTCTCTCGCGGTTTATATCCCGATTCGGCTCGGTACCCCGGTCCAGAGTCTTTTTTTTTGCACTCTCTTTCCTTGGTTTGGTTCGGGTTGGTTCGGCTCGCGGTAGTGGGTTAGACGACGACTACGACGACGACGCACGTGTGCGGCCCGCGAGACGCAGTTATTGGGACGGTCGTTGGTTGATATCCATGTTGCATGGCGGATGCGCAACTGCGGACTTGTTTGCCTCCTCCCAGCGTTGGGGTTGGGTTGGGTTGGGTCGGCTCGGCTTCGCTCACCTAGGTATGGATGTGTAGCTAACCGTCGAAGTTTACGGGTCAGTTGGCTCTGGCAGGTAGGTAGGTCAGAAAGACACGCAGGTAAAGGGTAATGCGCTATCTGCTGTGCGACGCTGTCAGGTTACTCAAGTCGGTATGTAAGCTCTAGCTGTAGGACTGTCAGGGATAAGGGCGACGGATGCCCGGGAGAGATGTTATGTGGCGAGAGTGAGGGCATGTAGGTGTGCGAAGGTCGAGACGAGACGGGATAGGATAAGCCTTGAACCGGACTCGGGAGGGTGCTTGAAATTTGAATACTCGCATGTAATGTACCTCTTGCGGTATATGTAATGTAGGTCATGGATGCGCGTACCCGTTCGCCGCCTGCCTATCAACTCTTTTTTCCTTTTACCAAAGGTGGACAATCACATCATTGCGTTCGTCGAAATTCCATACTTACAACGCTAGGTAGGTCGAGCGGGCTTAGACTCCAGACCGAGCTTGTACGGGCTTTTTGTCAAGATGTCGCTCGCTTGCCTACCTACTAGGTAGGTAGGGAGGGTAGGTATAGGTAGGTATGTACGTCTCTAGGCGAATTGTGACTCCTCGAGCAGGATTGGGGGAAAACGTGGCTTTTCGAACTTTTTACTTTTTCGGTTCCTTCCCGCGATTTCTTCATGCACGGCACATTCGTTCCTAACGCCCGCCCGCTCCGTCTATAACGGCCAAGGGGGTCCAAGAAAGCCTCCATAGGCTGGCGGGCTTAGTTTCGACAGGCGGGCTAGCCCGGACAGGGCTACCGGGGAATATGTATAGGATAGGAGAATGTGATATGTTATCCATGATGTGATGTGATGGATCATTAGACAACAGGGCGGCGCGAGGGAGGGACGGGGAGGGAATCCTTCGGTCGATAAGATAAGGAAGGCGTCAGGGGTCCTAGTTGACGGGTCATATTTCGAGAAGTGTGCTCACTGCTCGCGGATGTGAAGTACATACTTCCATAAGACCGAGCTGAAGAAAGAAGGGGTGGGTGCGTGGGTCGACGGGACGGGACGTACACCGGTACCTTCCCCGTTGGTGGTTACTTCAGCCCGTACGGAGTTCCTGCCGTGTCCGCACCGTCGCCGACTTCAGATATGCGCCAGTCTAAGGTGGGAAGGAGCTTCTCGGGGCTTGTACTACCGGGCTAGATTGAAATCCACTCTCAGTCAGCGGTGGGGTCTGTGCTGGATTACACTTCTTGTCCTTGGGTTCTAGTTGAGGTAGTAGTAGATAGATGAACTCGTGGTGTGACAAGGAACGAGATAGCAGGTCTTCTCACTGATCGCCGGATTACGGCCGGGACTGCAGCGGTGCTTATACCCAATGTGAGTGATCATATGTGTTAAATCGAGATAATGGGTTAGTAGTGAAGTTAGCAGCGCCCATAAAATAGTTGCTCATATTCTTATGGATAGATCGTGTCGGGATCATCGGTGTTGGATCTGTAAGGTGGTGCGTCAATGCAACCGAAGACGGGGAGGAGATCATGAATCCTGTTGGCGATGACCATTTCATCAGATCAATAGTACATAGGTAGGTATGCAAGTAATATTTATGAGAAATAGATGTCAATTTATACGCATCGACTCCATTGTCGTTACAGGATGGATGGGTACGAGGCGCGATGCACTCGGCGACCCAAAAAGCAGGTTCGCAATAGCCTCACAATATGTGAAAAAAAAAATTGAAGAACATTTAATAGGCCCAACCCAGGATCTGTTGATCGGCTCCTGGCTATTGCGCCCCCGCTATTGGGTATTTGTTTGCCTACCCTTTTTCAAGGGCCCAAAGGTGCCATGCACTCTCTTCGAGACTCGAACCCTAAACCACCCGTTTCAGAGCAGTTGTTAGAACAGGAACGAGAAGGTGTCTGTGGAAACGTACACCTTGACCATCGGAACGTTACGGTCAAGCTGTTAGGATCCGCCGATGGAAGGTACAGAATAATTTTACTATATAACCTTCACTTTGGCTGTTGCCTCTAGTGGTTTGGTCGCCTGGCCAACTGCTTATTCGTACGGTGACGAGTACACTTGTCAACTGCCTCCATATCCATAGATCTAATATTCATTTATTGGCCTATCCAGAGTGTTTAACGATACTGCGTAAGTACTAGATACACAGGCTGTCAATGCACGCTCCATTCACAGTCCACAGTGTTAGGAAACGCGCCTGGGTCGTAGCTACAATGTTTGTTCTTGTACGAAACGATTTCTATCTGATAATTGGTGGCTGCTAGATAGTCATCTAAATGTTGAGCATTAGGAAATCTGAAAGAAGAGCCTGAGTGTAGACTTGTTTATATGTATATCACATCCCAAGTGACTGGCTTTTCATATTCCTACGCCTTCGAGACCACCGGGAAACTAAGGCGGTATTTTGATATTTCTATGGATAAACAGGAGTATCCATCTAACTCAAGCCCTTATATAGCTGATATCGTGCCCAAATTCCCGTGCGTGTATATCGCCCACCACAACACTTCTCCATCCATACCCGGAGTAGAATGTGTTGTGAAATGGGAGCGACATTACCAGTAACATTTGTTGCTATTGCCCTACGCTAAATTGAAAAATATGAAGCAGGTACCTACCTAGTCAATCTGAAGGAGAGAAGACACCTAGCTCGGAGCCCGAGATGTACTGAGAAGGCATCGCTGGCTTTGAAATTCGGATGCGGAAACTTTGGAAGCTTATGAGGTGCCTTGTTCCAACCTACCATCCCGCCGACCATCAGCTTGCAACCATACCTATGTACTAGATAGACGAGGTAGAGGGACGAAGAATGAACGCGAGAAAACCTGCCTACCTAGGCACCAATAGAAATACCGCTATACAGTGACACTTGACTGGTCTTCTCATATCATCACAAGCTCCTCGATTAGGACAAAGAGCATATATAAATCCATCTCTGGCTATGATGATGAAGCACGCGCCGTAAGATACTCGCGATATTATAAAGGATTATCCTTAAGAGAGGGAGATTTCCTAGCATACATGGCCCGTCAACGGTTAGGTCATGGATCCTCTTCAAGGGATGTAGTAAGTAATGCCTTTTAGTAGGCTTCAAAAGGTAGGGAGCTACCCAGGAGAAGCGAGAACAATAGCGCCGGAGATGTAGCTCAAGTTGAATAGATTACTGATACTAAGTTAGTCTCGTAGCTGTCGAAGTTGTAGGGATTGCTGCTGGCATGCTTACCTAGTTGATGAGCTTCGTGGAATCTATGTTGATAAACCAGTGTTTCCATTACTACCATGTTTACTGCCATGGGGGATGCCGTTGGGAGTGATTGTAGACGGCACCAGTATCTCAGACAGACGAAGGGAAACTGAAGCTGAGAATACGCGAATGATATGGTCAGTCGACTCAGCCGACAACTAGCAGGCATATAGGAAATATCTCACGTAGGGGGAACAACTTTATGATCCTTGAATTCCACTAGATTTGATAAGTTATCTAGGATGATAATAATACTCCTTTTGATTAGCAGAGTGACTACATGCTATAAGGAAACGTACCGTCTACGAGACCTACCTAAAGCTGTCTAATAAGACGATCTAGTCTATGGAGCGTGCATATGTGCACATGCACCTCCCGTCTGAGGTCTAGATTCCGAGTATCCGAGGTCATCATGTAAGACGCCAGTCTGCTCAGGTCCACTCGGTCCGGAGTCGGCGCGCTCGGGGAAAGATGCCATCTTAGTCGCCGACGTGCTAGACGGGCGACACGCGGCGAGCGTACCCCTCAGCTGAGAACTGCTGACGCGTCTAGGGATTCATCTGGATACGAAGTGCTAATTGTCCGCTTCCGGATCTTCTCCTTCGCAGCCCGGTCGGCCTTGGATAAGTCGCCTAGGAGTTCGGATATATACCTAGTAACCGTCGGACCCTCGCCACTCGGTGATCCGTTTTCACTAAAGCAAGTGCTGCCTGCCGAATTGTCGCCCGAGGTCCCCGAAGCCACAGCATCTCATCTTTCCGCACATATCAATATGCCAATGTCCCTAGTAAAATCTAATCGAATGATTCGCAGAATATGTCTCAAGCTTGGCGACCGTCTCCTTGTATACTGTAAAGCGAAGCTACAAGCGGGCGCCTCGAACGAGCATGAGGCTTGAAGGCGTTCCAGCATAACCATCACCGGTCCCGACCAATTCCAAGCGAGTAATGCTGTAGAGCCAATTTCAATTTCAGCTCCTCAGGCCTTCCTATGGGTATCGCTTCGAGAACATCGGGATGCATAAGTCAATGAGGGTCGCGAACTTGGTAGCTGCGAAAAACGCCTTCTCCATTTGTGCCAGACGCGCGGCAAATTCGATTTAATATGGAAAACAATAGAATGTTGGTTGCCGTGGGCTTGAAGCACCTTGTTTAGGTCAGCGTAAAATGAGGCGGTGCTGAATGTCTTTGGCACTGCTGCTCGTTGCGGCGATACGCCTGTCAGAAGCTGGGTTGCTGGGTAGTCGCATAAATTGATGCGAATGAGCTATAGGTGCGGCGGTTATAGGCTGTTATCCACCTGCTCAACCGAGAAACGATCACTAAGTTTTCTAGCGAATGAATATCTCAATGTGAAAAGAGTCGCGAGCGATTTCTGCGGGTTTCACATGCTGTGAGTTGCACCGGCGAGGTGTATGGTAAGATCGCTGTATTGTTGAACCGATTTTTTTTTAAACACCCTACCCAACTTGAATGTATTCCCGCATTTCCAGACTGTAGCCTTGTATGGGTATGTAAATCCAAGCTTGCCAACAACAAAACAGGTTGTAACTACGTGTTCGGGGTGCTTGGGTCCGCGGAAGTAAGCCGTTAACCAGAAGGCGACTGTTTCCATAAATGAGCCTTTTCTGAGATTCTCCCATTCAGGGTCTCGGTATTATTTCCCATCCGGCAAGGGGATGTTTCACTGTTTTGCCCTGCTCATTTTGGGGGCGTAAAAATGAGTGTATTTGTGATCTGTGCTTTGTGGCCGAGGCTGTGGAATGACTAGAGATGGATATACATTGATATTGATGTGACCGAGAACGTTGTTTAAAAGGCGCGGAGAGTTGGTTGATAAAAAAGCCCTCGCTCATAATATGAGATACTATTTGTGATGGTAGCTCGGCCGAAAAGTGAAAATTGATCCCATGCGTCTTATGTGAGAATGGGGATTCTATCATTGGATATACTCTGAACTCCAATCTATATGTGATTGGATCTGCATGTGCCTATGCAACAGTCTGGGCCAATACGCCCTATTCCAGACTTCGGAAGGCGAACGAAGCGACCGGGAGGATCTAATCAACGTAAGCCCAGAAACAACTCACACGGGAATGCACAGGGAGGCGCCGGCACGCGCTGCCAGTCTCCGAGGGAAGTTGGAGACCCTAGAGGCAAAGCAAATGCGAGACAGAAATCATCGATCCGACAAAATGCGAGCCCACAGCTGATCGCTGATCCATGGCATGGCAATGTGGTGGCCGCGTATTGAACATGATCGGGGCCAACTGAGCCATCGATCCTAGGGCCTAGGGAGTGGTGTCGCAGTAGCGTAAGCGCTTTTGAGAAATAACAAATGATACTTTTATTTCTTTTTCCTTTTGCGCCATACGACGTCTCACGAGAGGCGCTAGCTAGATAAGAATTAATTATTCATAGATCGGTAACCTGCTCCAGACAGTGCAGATAATTCGGTGGTGATGTTTCAGCGAAATTGGTTTGCTCTCGGACCAATGTTGCCGTGTGAGGCAAGTTGGCAAGTTGGCAGGTTACCTAGGTCCTAGGTATTAATGATCGGAACGTGAGGTTTCCTTGGTCTCTGGCGTTCCGAAGTGGCGCCTTTCATGACTGAATATAGACGAATGCTGCCATGTCAAACGGTATAATATACTCGGAATCTACATGGTATAATTAGAAGCTACAAGAGCTATTGGAGATAGATCATAATAGACCTAGAGAAGGTAGGGAATTTGCTTGTGTTTGAATGCCGAAGGACAGGGTTCTCTTGAAGGCGTGGGCAGGCGGAGACTTGAGATGCGGTGAGAGGAGCCAACAATCATATGACTCAAGCCCCAAGATGGCGCTGGGGGGAAGGACTCGCGCCTAGTAGTAACCTAATATATAAATAGTCTTTGATATAAACGCCGTCCTTTTCCCGATATAGAGTTGTCGGTGACGACGCCGAAGGAGCTAAGAATTAGAACGTCCGTCTGCTTTGACAGGCAGACAAGTTGCTGGATACGAATGCAACCCGAAATTCGATATTTGAAATCCTAACCCTACTAAGCTAACAAACAATTAAAGCCGTGGGTAATGATGTGCGGAATAAACAGGCTGAGTGCTATGATCCGGACGGTACGGTTGGATTTTCCTAATCGCGGACTAAATAGCAAGCCTTGTTCTCGCCAACCTTTGCAGCTTACGGATAGATGTCATCGAAGCATTGGCTGCATATTGACGGTAGGACGGGGCAAAGGTCCGAAAGCCTCCGAGAAATACTAGGTATATAGGTAGGTAGGTATGTAGGCATAGGTGCTATGCGAAATTGCGAAAGTTCCAACCAGCTGACCACGGATCGCGTTCGAATCCATGTCGCGTTCATCCACGTTGGCATCGAAATACAGTAAGATGCTGGTAGATATTGGTAGATGCTGGTCTGGTCTGGTCAGGTCAGGTATGGTTGTCTGGTATGGCTGGCAATGTAATATGTAAGTGAATACACTGTAAACCCCAAGATCCATGGTCCATGGATTCATCCATGAAGTACTTAAAGTATTACGATGAGTAAGTCGCAAAGTTGCAAGACGAACCGAATAAACGAATGAACCCTGAGTCGATCCTTTTGTAGTTTGACCAATCATGAAACTCGATGTCTTCATCCGCTTACCAAGAACGACAAGAAGGAATGGGTTTAAAAAAAGGATGGAGTTGGTAAGTTGATGCCTGGGAGGTGCCTGGGAGGTGCCTGGGAGGTGCCTGGGAGATACCTTGGAGAATTCAAGGTTTAATGGAGACGTATTGGCACTGAAGTAAGTTTTTGCTGTCGTTTAGAAGGTGCCCTGGAGGATCGACGTGCCCAGCGTATTAGATTTAGAGAATTACTATTTCAATAGTGGTGCATATCAATAGTGTGGCTCGAACCGAGAGCGCGGTCTCTGATTGGTCGAAACTGTATCGATAAGATCGCCCCCACCAAACCAACGCTCGACATCTCCCATCACTTTCAACCTAAATAACTTTTGATATATATGTCGCAGAGATTCGTAACCTGGATTATATTATAGATCTCAATTTCAAGATCAATATATTTAAATTCTAAAGCGTTGAATGCATTTGAAAGGAAGTTATCGCTACTTCTATCGGGCCGGAAAGTCGTTAATCAATTTAAGAGGCACGTGATCTACCAAGGAATCCAACGTTTGGTACTCATCAAGCTTCTTACTTACGTAACTATTTTTCTAAAGACCCGAAAGTGATGCAATTGAAACTATTAGAATTATAGTGACGTAGTTAACCCGATTATGAAGTTTAAAGGCTTTAAAGGGCCTATTGAAGAAGTTATTGTAGATTGAAAGTTGCTAAGTATATGATAAAGTGTGGAGTAGAAAAGGTTCAAGGTGTGGAGGAGGGGTACATGAAGCTACAGCTAAATTTGTATGTAGATTGAGGTACTGTGGCTGTAAGCACTAGTTTATCGATAAGCCTTTCAGCCAATCAAAGACCGCGCCTTTGAGTTCGAGCCACACTATTGATATGCACCACTATTGAAATAGTAATTATCTAGATTTAACCGTAAATGACCTGAACGTTTTCTGCAAAGTGCGAGGTGCGAGGTGCGAGGTGTCGAAGCTTATCGTTTTATCGTTTAACTGCAACGCTTATCTAATAATTCTAGCCTCTACTAATACTTAGTTGCATATGCAACCACTTTAAGTCTTCGAGTATTACCTAAGACATAAGTACCCAGTAGCCCCTCCTCTACCTGTATGCCCCTGTATCCATGAGTTGAGAACAAAATCATTTCACAAACGTTCAGTTTGACGAAATAGCATTGTATAACCGAGAATTTCTTCGGTGTTTAACGAATGTTTTCACCGACCACTCGCCCCCAAACAGCCTCGCCAATTTCAGAATTGTCCCTCCTCATAAAAACCTGTCGATTTTGCGCTTTCTCTAGCCATCAAACCCTTGCAACCACGAAGCCCATTCATAGATGAGTATGATGCATCACAACTAAGTAATCTTGGGTAGGACAGCATATGATTGATTGTTTCCCTGATGTAAGTTTTCAACAAGATTACGAGGAATATACTACCCAAAGGGACCTTTTTCAACATGGCTGCGTCAGAGGCGGGGCAGATATCGAATGTGTTGCAGCATACCTACCCCCTACTAGTAGGTAAGTAAGTGATACGTACCTACCCTACCTAGGTCCTAGGGAAAGGCAAGCGAGCATAGGCACCTGTACTAGGTGCCTAGGCAATGTAGGCCAAGCGGCTCAACGTTAGCCGTAGCGGACTTTCCATAACGTCCTATAACGTCCAACGGCCGTAGACAAGACCTTCCGAGGTTGGCTACCCGTGCGTTGAATCGGCTTATTTGATGGATCATGGAACCTGCCTTCTATGCATACCTCGGAAGATAAGACCTAAAGAACACCGGCCTCATACGTGGTAAAAGATCCTCGGACCGCCCGCTACCAGTAACTTATCTGCACGTAGTAATTCATTGTCGCTCTTAAGACTTAGGTAGCCAGCATGGCCTACCACGGTGGTAAAACGTCAACCATTTCAGCACCTTTTTCTCTGCGGGTTTAGCGAGCTTAATGGATAGGTAGCGGTCCGATATATGTGTCTGTACCCGCATAGCAGCGACATATGCAGAACGTGATCTGCGTAGATGGGTTTCCTTAGGTACGAGACTGTGGTGAAATACTCCGTAAACCGGCACCGTGCTTTTTTTTCTTATTTTTTCCCCTTCGGCCCTTCTGGCCTGTTTCTTGAAAAGGATAGGTGACGTTGCCACCCTCGAAGGCCCTGAATCCGAAAACCCTACTCGTCACTTTCTAATAGTATGCTTACAGCATAGGCAGTCAGCGATCGAGGGGACTATCCTAGAAATTTCTTTACTTTTTTCGTAGGTTGGACCGTGGACCGGACGCATACTTGTCGCGACAGATGTCTGTGACATGTAAAGTAGAGAGCGCAGGAAACAGCAGAGTGCTTGAGCGCGTAACAGTCTGTGTCTGCATCCGCGCACAGACAGGGTTGTAATTAGGCGATGAATCATGGTAGACTACTGTAGTCGAGATAGAGCAAAAAAAAAAGTCGCAGCATCGGTGGCCAAGACTGCCTAAGTCAATATTGTATGTCGTTTGTACTGACGAAACACTAATAGGATGAATCATCCAAATCAGATTCCAAGGGTAGGGTGACCTGGTGAGTACTCGATGAGTAGCATTATGGTATTATTATGGTATCGTGTAGCCGTTCACAAGACCTTCTGTATGGCCGGCTGATATATAGTTACGGGCTATTCACTGGTGCAGGAATCCTGTGGTTGGTTAGCAAAAAGTGAAAAAGGCATGCTAGCTGCAGCGAGGCGCCGGTCCCTTCGGTTGTCTCGCTCTCATTACCATGTTCTAGGTAATGGAGCGAGGGCAGGACAGGGCAGGGCATGACGACCTTGGAAGACATCGGAGGTGGAGATGGAGGGGGAAGGGGGGCATTTAAGGGATTTTAAGAGGGGGATTTGGGGGTTTTAATGACAGCAGGACAAATATGGATGAGTGATCAACGAAAAAAAGTTCTCATCCTTATCACCCCTATCACCCCTATCACCCCTATCATCCCTATAGTTTCCGGTTGGGTTTGACGGGGTTGACAAATTTGATCAAGGTATTGATTTGGTCATTTTTACCATTTTATCATGTGGATGTGGATGCGGTTGTGGTTGTGGTTGTGGTTGTGGATGTGGATGAGGAAAGAGAAAGGCGAGTCAGTCGAAGATGTATCAACTTCTAACCTTGTTTCTACCTAGGTACTATGTAGGTAATAACCACTACCTAGTACAAGCTAAAGCGGCCACTGAACTCTAGGGCTTCTTATATAGTAGGAAATTACAACCCTTTAGGAAAAAAGATTCAGCAGCTCATCAACCTTGTGCAACATCCAAAAGTGGACACGTCCATTGATACCATTGATACACCAACATTGAATTGAGAGGACGAGCGGAGGAGGGGCTGGAGGGGTCATCCATCACTTTTATCTTTGCCCAATCCACCGTATTTTACGGCATCGCACTAGCCAGGATAGTTTCCGCTACTCGGTCTAAGAATTACCTGATGAGGAAAAACAGCGTTAAGGTGCCGGAAGTTTGAGTAACCGTAGTTGTAATTTGCACTGCAGCTACAGAGTATCATAGTACATGCTTAGCGTATATAATGTATGGGGGTCTTCTTGGATGTTTAAAAGACTCAACTGTTGCGAAGAGTTCAAAGCGTCTTAACGGGCTTCGAAACAAGTGACGAAAACATTCCAAGCTTCAGAGTTGTAAATTCATCTACATGATGCCTGTCTTGTGTCCTTCGTTATTATATTAAATTCGTTTATATGAATCTCATATCCTGTGTCGTCTCGTATTACTTTCCAAGACCCCCCAGTGTCCAAGATCCA
Source organism: Rostrohypoxylon terebratum (assembly GCA_022497145.1). NCBI lineage: Eukaryota > Fungi > Ascomycota > Sordariomycetes > Xylariales > Hypoxylaceae > Rostrohypoxylon > Rostrohypoxylon terebratum. The sequence continues at coordinate 135,305 of MU385922.1, read as the reverse complement.
AGGTACAGAACAGTAAAGCTATTTACAATTTTACATAGTATTGTACTTAGTTACTTAGTATGATTTGACATGACGGCATTAATGGAGTTTGAACTTTGGACGGATCAACGCAACACCAAAGACTGATAAGGGAATGAAGGGGTTATATTAGACAGCTTTGGGATTAGCACCTAAATCACAATGTGAAACCAATTCCGAAATCTGTTCAACCCAGTCAGGATACAGGATACATGATAGAACAGTGTCACCCTAGCCATCCTAGCCATGCTAGCACCCTCTACCAAAGTCGATAGTTCCGAGCCGCCGAATCAATGTAGCAAGGAGCACCGGTTGCACAGCACCTAACATATATGGGTACGACACATGTTCACGAGTCGACTTGTTTTTGATTTCATGATGCCAAACAATCATAAGCAACAAGCAACAATCAACAATAAAGCTCAAATGGCTCATTCGGTTTTTTTCTTAGTGCCCGGGCGTAGACCGCCAGCTGGCAGCGTCTAAGCCTGCTTGCTCAAGCTGTTTAAGCTAGTACCTACATAGTAGTGGCTATTCAAGCTACTCAAGCTACTCTAGGAGTCAAGGACCTTTGACCTTTCGGAGAAGAAAAAAGCCAAGCAAAGCCAGCCGAACAGGTCTCTACGTCGTATGGAATCGGTAATCCATCTGTCTTGGACCGCCCGCTTTCTCACCCTAGCTAGACAAGCCAACCCAGCCAGTCCCAGCTCGGCTTGGACCAGGATTAGAGGTAGGTAGTCAGCCAGAAAGGTCCTTTTTGTGAATGAGAATCCAACTCCGTCATTTTTTTTCGCATACCCATTCCCGCAGGGCAGGCAATGATTCCTTGATTCGATCCCACGACTCCAATAGTAACATACTATTGCATACAAATACATATAAATGATATGTATAGCCACAGTACGTGCCCAGCTGTTCTTCTTCGGGTACATCATTATTGTCCATAATAATATGTACCTACGTACCCGTGCATGGGTCAGTGGGTGAGTTGAGTGCCCAGCGTCTGGTTTGATTGAATCTGATTAAGTCTGATTCGGTTGATTCGGTTTTTTTTTTTTTTTTTTTTTTTTTTTTTGAAAAGCCAGAGCGATCCATCGATAAAACCTAGGTCCTAGGTCCTAGGTCCTATGTGCCTATGTGGACAATGAGCGATCCCTTGAATAACGCAAACTGCCCAGCCCAGATACCTAAAACTTGCACTTCGCGCATGTTAAGCATGTTAGCTTATGCTAGGTAGGTCGGTCCAGATGTCATGGTAGGTCATGGATGTAAGGTGGATTACCTAGTAGGCCTTGTCTCTCTTTTTCCGTCTGGTGTCTGGTCATTGATGATTGGTGTCTGGTCTAAGTACCTACTACTCTTTACCCACCTCCCACTTCTCACCCTATTGCAATTGGATGCATGTCGATACCTCGTCCAGTCGTATCGTAATCGTACAGTGCAGTGCAGTGCAGTGCGCTATTCCGTATAGCACCTGGACGATGGATAATGGGTAATGGATAATAATAAGTGGGAAAATGGTAAGTGGTAAGTTGGTTAGCGGTTAGCGGTTAGCAGTTCACAGTTAGTGGTAAGTTCTAGGTAGCAAGAACGTATTAGAATGGATGTAGAAAGTAGAAAGTAGAATGTAGAATGTAGAGTGTAGATTGTAGATTGTAGAAAGTAGGCGAGGTAATGCTGCATCGCACTCACTGCCCTCGGTGCTCTTTGGGGTTGGTTCTTACCTCTTTTAACCCTCTTTAACTTCTCTTACCTTGATAGCCTTCTTGGTTTCCTTTTTATCGTCTCCTTCCTGCCTCCTCACCTTTTCCCTACCCTCTGAACTCTCCTACTTTCTTGCCATTTTGCTTGCCTTTTGCTTGCCTTTTGCTCTCTTTCCCCTCCCTCGCCCCTCGCCCCTCTAACTCATCTTCGACCTGACCTTCCTTCCGGAGGTAGACGATTATCACTCAGGTAGGTCCGAATAACCTCGGACGCTGGCCTTTGAGCATTTTAAACAAACACTCCACTTATCGCTAAATCGTACATATATGTATTTTCTATCTCAACATCTTTCAACCTAGCGATACCTAGTACTTCTCCAACATCCAACGTCCAACGTCCGATATCCACCATCCTAAAGATCCAGTCACAGCCTAACCCTCCTAGAAACCAGAGGTCGTGATACTTGAACAACCTGAACACCCTGAACAACCTTGAAGAATTTAACAGCCTCAACCTTGTTGTGAAATATCTGCATTTCCCAAGCATCGTCAGAGGCAAGCGTGTGCCCATCCAATTATCACATCTAACCAAGTATCCTAGTGGTTGGGATAAGCGTTTAGAAGCAGAGTGTGAGGAGAAAGAGTTGGTCTTAAAAACAGGACGGTTCAAGAGTCATCCATTATAGAGGATAGAGGACCGAGAATATTCAATCAAAAACTCCAAAAAGTTTCAATCCCCAGCGACAATATCGATATTTCCCCAGTATTGCCGAAAACCCCTACAGCAGCTACAGCAGCTACAGCAGTAGTAGGCATCCAACAGTCACACCGCCCACGCCGGAGAGCATCGTAAGGAGGTGCAATTTCCACATAATTAGTCTGCTTCCTTGGTCTCGTACAGTCGGATCTTCGTCAATCTTCGTCACCATCTTTTGTCGTCACGCCCCCGCACACGCTCCGGTGTTCGTACAGTTCATACAGTTCATACAGGGTGGACAGTACCAAGTACAATACAGTAACATCCTTTGGCACGCCTTGACGCACAGTATTTCTTGCCCAGTCTGCCAGTCCAGCATTGAACCGGCGTCTCGGATGCATGGTATTTTTCACCACCGGTGTTAAATATTTACTTGCGTCTATCACCATTGCCTGTCGTCAACTACCCACCTTCACAACCTTCACACACGTCCGTATTTCCGGGCATGACCTCCGTCTTCCCCCCAAAAGTCGATATCTTGATAATCAACAAGCCAACTAACATTAACACCCACCTTTGAGATATCTCATTCCTTCTAAGTGCCATAGCCAGAACCCCACCCCACTTTGTCACTTAAAAGATTAACGATCTCACGCCAAGAACATCGCCTTGACGACTATAAGTCCGATAACTGTTGGGACGTAGGAGCGGGAGTGACGGCCTCTTTAGCAAGGCTGCCACTCTCCATCAGTGTCCATTATGGACCCTTCAGCGATGGATTTTATGATGCATCAGGACATGCACTCGCATAGCCACGCCGGCTCGCCTACCTCCTCGTCCACCATGGACCATGCTGCCCGCTCGGCTTGTCCGGCCTTGCGTACTGCTGCCGAACAGAACCAGCAGTCGCCGATGTTCCCGTCTCGTCCTAATTACCGTCCCGATTCATCCAACCCTTCCTCAGGATTTTGGCAGAGCATGCCTCATCCTTACGCTCGATGGGAACACAACGACATTCACCAAGCCAACAATATGTTCAGCCTAGGGAACATGCCTCCGAGCATGAATGCGGGTCAAGGCAGCCCGCCTCACTATCCGTCGAGGGGTCCCGAACAATACAACCCCTCTATGTCACCCCGATCCTATTACCATACACCGATAATGAGCCTGACGAGAATTGGAGGCACCGCTCCGACCCAACATAGCCAAGGAAATTCATCAGGCTCCAACCAGAATCAGTCCCCAGGTGGAATCAGAAGTGGAACTACAAGTGGTCTAAGTGGTCCAGGTAACCAAAGTGGTCACAGTGGTCACAGTGGTCAAGGTGGTCCAGGAACTTTAATGATTAATTCCGGAATCCCTGGTAGACAGAACGGATTGACTAATGGTCGCCTTCCATCTATGAACTCGGTTCCTCCGCCTCTCACAAACAACAATTTGCAAAACCAAACGCAAACATTCTCCCACAATTCTCGTGTGGCTCAGCAGTCTGACCGAAACTCACCTCCTCACTTCATTCGACATAGCAGCACGCCATCAGCAATATCTCTCTCAATGTCGGAACCTAATGTGCCATCACCCGTTGGCGCAGGAAATGAGCTAAACTCTACCCAAGCTGGTACGTTATTTTCTCAGTCATCCGTACTCATATTTCTTACTATTCTGCCATCATCCCCCCCAAAACTTTCTTTTAGGGAAATTTCACAAACACAAACACAAATTGCTAATAAAATATTAGATACGTCCTCTTCTTCTCGTCGCGCGCCTACTGCCGCCGCTTCCACCGCGCGACCCACAGAGATGCCGAACGAGAGTTTTCTTCCTGAGCCGCGCCGAGTCAACGCTAACCGCGACAGACGAGGCCTTACGCGATTGCCATCTTCGGAATCTGGTTGGTCTAGTGACGATGATTCAGATACTGATGCAGTTGCAATGTCGCTTTTGGAGGCTGCAGTGGCCGGGCCGCACACGGAAGGTGGGACGGAAGGACGTCTTCGGGCACAACAAGTAATGCGAGGTAGTATCTCGACCAAACGAGTGGCATCTAAGAAGGCTCTCACTTCTCTCGAGAGTGTGAGTGTTGCTAGTCTGCCTGAGAACGAGAGAAGTAAGTTTCATGGAAAAAAAAAATCAGTGTATACATTCCTAGCTAACGAGACTAAAGCTTGCGTGATCTGCTACAACGACTACGGAGTTGAGACCCCCGAAGGCATTAGTGAGAGCCCGCTCCGATTGCCACGATGCAAACATGTATTCGGAGATCATTGTATCAAGAAGTGGTTTGAGGAATCGGACAGTTGCCCTTACTGCCGGGATAGGGTCCCTTCTGAGCCTCAGTATCGTCAGGCTATGAACGCTCACAACGTCTACCGGTTTCTGCGCCAGCATCACCAGATGCAGATGCAAATGCAGACAATGCGGTCCGGTAGAGACCATGATCGTAATGATTCAGAATCGGGAGGTCGACTTGACTCTATGTTGAACGGTTTCGGTTCTCTGGCATCAAGGTATTTATTTCTTGGTCTTTGCATACAACGTGATTTGCTTGCTCATGCTGACACGACATATAGCCCGTTCGAGTACGAGTATGGCCCCACGGGAAGTTCTCCGTCTAGAAGAGCGGATGCTATGCCGATGTACAGTTCTCGAACTCCAGCTTGGCATGGAAACTCCGGAGAGCGCCATTCTCCCCTCCCATTCAACGAGACTGGAGAGAATCGGCGACGAGTGCGACCTCGCCATGGTAGTCTGCGAGGGTTTGCTCCGGGACGTCCCCATTTCACACCAACTCCGGCGAACAACGCACCTCAATCTCAAGTAAGTCTGGTCAATTCTTCACGTGGCGCTCTCATCTCCAATTTAAATTTCTCGGGGCTTCTGAATCAATTAGGATGTGACTAACAACTCACAGCAGCAGTATTCGAGTTGGATGCACCGTACAAACACCAACCAGCCTCACTCACTCAATCGTCAGCATTCGGTGTCTGGACAGAACAATAACGGCCGTTCTTCCTTCGATGCAAGCGTCCCGGCCTTTCCATTCCAGGCGGCGATGAGTGCCCATCCCCTCGAGCCTTATAGCAACCCGCTGAATATGAGCAATGTACCCCTTCCCCGTGATGGGTATACTTCCCCGATGCGGTCTCATGCAGCGCCCATCTCTCCGACATACCCTGGACCGGAAGTTTATATGGCGAACGCGGACGAGCCTATGTATGGCGGTTCAGTTCCTCATGGTCAGATGTAGGAACGTGATTCCATGGAGGTTTACCGGCTAGTAAGAAACATCTCTCCGGGAGCGCGTGTTGCGGTGCTTCGCCTTCTGGAGTGCCTGGAACTCCTGGAACGCCTTCGTCGTTCCCGCTTACGCAACTAGTAAACGGAAGCCACAGCTGATGACTCACGAACGATACATTATCATTCTCTTTCTTTTTTTTTTTCCTTTCTCACGCATGCGACGTTTAATGGAACAGGTGTTCCGCATAGAAATTTGCATGGTCTTCATTTTCGTCTCGCGGCATTTCGATGGTTCGGCAAACATCAAGGCAGATTTGACGGGCGGTTTTTCCCCTCATTTTCCACTTCGCAACTCCACGAACATCTCTGCTGGGCGTTATGGGAGTTACTACGGCACGGCAAGGGTGGTTATGTGATGCACGATACGCACAAGGTTTTCGACGATTCTTTTCTTCTTTTACGTATGGCCGGTTTCGTTCGCGGGCCGAGCCTCATTTGACGACAAGGCATGAGTTCGTTTTTCTACAGGAGACGAGTTGCTAGACTGGGATAGTCTCCTCCCTCACAAACACAGCCCCGTATGGGTATCTTGCGCCTCAAGGCGACGACGAGATTAAAAGGTCTCACCATCCGCTGTACATACGCGTCCCCCATTCCCCCCAAAATCACCAATTCATCAAGATTCCCCCAGATATCTCTCCGGAAGTCAGGCAGTCCCCACGCTAAATAATTTGTCAAGATGGATTATACTACGGTAGTTCAGCTAAGTAAACAGGCTCTTAATGGAGAGCTATGCTTCGGTAATGCTTAGCTCGGGACTCTTTTCTAGTGATGTGACATGTTGAATTTGATTTCTAGAGCGAAATGAGACTCTGTCAACGTAGGGATATATATCGCATTCATGCATGGTTTATAGAAAAGATAAATTCGAATTTGATATACACCTCATATGTCCTCGACGTTTGTAGGTTTGTTCTGGTACGAGAATTGACCAAAGTCCGTACATTAGTCTCGCCAAAATTTCTCAAGTTCTATCACGAGAAACCCCTTTCCTACCTGGTCTTGGAGACTTGGAGACCATATTCCCGTCAGTCCGCATACCGACCGGCCAGCTCCAACGTATACCAACACATCGCCCGCTCAAAGTTTCGCGCCCCCAGCCCTTGTCTTTCCCTGCTCCTTCCTGACTAACTCCCACGCGAACTCTCCCAGAAAAGGCATAGCGGTGGCATGCTTTTGGGCTTCGGCACTGCTGGCCTGGCGTCGCGCGACCCGCGCTGCAATACCCTGACATATGGCGGCGAGGCGGAAGACGCTGAACGCGCAGGCCCAGGCTACATCTTCGGGGGAAGGGGTCCAGCCCGCAGCCGCGGCATACCAGGAGATAATCTGGGTAGGTGTCGGGAGGCCGGGCGTCGCGTCGGGGAGGAAGCCCGGGTGCGCTACGGAGGACGCGGGAGCTGCTCTATCCTTACTAGAGGCCATCGAAGCGCTCACGAACGGGTGCAGCAGGTTCGCTAGGTCGCTCAACGGGTGCCCGATCGTGCTCATCTCCCAGTCGAGGATTCCCGCCACGCGCGCCTCGTCCGCGGCAAAGACGACGTTGTCGATCTTGTAGTCGCCGTGGATCAGGGTGGCGCGGTCCTTGGGACGCTGCGTGGCGGCCCCGAAAAAGGACATCAGGTCGGCCATGTGCGGGATCTCGCCTACCGGGACGCCCGTGTCGACGTCGCGCGTCGCGGCTTGCGCGGCGCAGATCTGTTGCCAGGTCGCGAGCTGGCGGTCGTAGAAGCCTTGCCGCTTGCCGAAGGTGCTTAAGCCCACCGCGTCAGGGTCGACTCTGTGTAATGAGGCGAGGGCTTCCACGGCTGCTTTCCAGAGCGCGGTTCGTTCGGTGGGGGAGACGGAGGGCATGGCGGCGTCTTCGAAGATGCGCCCGGAGACGAAGGACATTATGTAGAAGGGCGTGCCGAGGATGGAGGGGTCTTCGCAGAGGGCGTAGGCGCGGGGAACGGGGACGGGGGAGCTCGAGAGGGAGGCGATTATGCGGTACTCGCGCTCGACTTTGTGGGCGGCGGCCGAGAGCAGCTTGCCGGCGGGCTTCTTGCGCAGGACGTACTTGGTGCCGCTGGAGGAGGTGAGTTGGTAGGTCGGGTTCGATTGGCCGAAGCCGAACTGTGGGTGAAGAGGTTAGAGGCCATCATCGTTGTGTTGGTTTGAAGGGGAGATATAGCTGATCTTGTCCTTTCCCTTTCTCGCATAGACAGGATGGCGTAGATAAGAAGGATATTGTATTGACGAACCTGCTTCACGTCCAACGGACCCTTGATCTCGGGCACATTTTGGCTGATGTAGCGCTCCAATGCCGCCGTATCGATCGGGTGTCTTACTTTCCCGGCCATCTCTTACGCGCACAAAGGTGTACCCTTACAAACTCAACGCTAATAAGTATAGTAAATAAGCAATACAATTCAATTCGTTTTGACTCGGATCTTAAGTATCATAGCGTGCTTTGGTGATAGGGTATACCTAGTAGCTACTATCGAGTAAAACAAAAAAAATAATCTGCAAATGAGGTATCAAGGTTCGGGGCTCGCCATCCATCTCCCACAGACGGAACGACGGTAAAGCTTCGATCCGACACAAGAAAAGCAAAACAGCATAAAAAGAAAAAAACAGAAAGAGCTGACGTCGAAGCGGATGCCGAGGTAACTCTCGATCCTGACAGGCGGTAACGTTAAGCCCCACTTGATTGGTCGCTATCCCTCGTCAGAGTGCGGAAAAACATGCGGGGGAGGGGTATAGCGTTACATTCACCAAGCTCTTAGTCTCCCGCCAAGACCTTCGAGCTCTCTCGGTTTTCCGTCTGTTCGGAGCTTAAATACCTCAGTACGGCGATATCATTGGCTGGATCTTCCAATTGAGTTTGCTTCATATACACTAATTTCTATTTTTATATAGTACGTGGGTAACTTTGGAGGGTAGAATTCTACATATCATAAATTCTTATCACGATACGTGAACGAAGGCTCGTTTCTTGACGTTCTGCGCGTCCGTGCCGTCGTCCCAGTTCTCGTCCACGTATTCCTTGATTCCCTTATCCTGGATTTGCATCCCTGCTATTTTAAGAGCCGCTATATTATATCCCATCTCGTCTTTCTGCTTTTGCAGAGTTTTTCGTAGGTTCAACCTGATGCCGTCTAGCATAGCTCGCATCGTCCTGCTGCCTACTATTTGGCGATGATGGGCTTTGAGCATGAAGAACAGAACTCTGCAAGTCAGAGGTATGTTCATTGACCTCATGGCAAAGAGGTTGATGAAGGTGAAGAGAATAGGAACGGAGGCGAACGGAAGAACGAGAAGTGCGTCGTTCAGCGCCGATGCTGCTGGTCTTTGGAGGACCTTCATCACGTATTCCTCAGCGCTGATTCCGCCATGGGCCATGAACATTGGATCGCGCTGAGGCGGTGCGATATGAGGATTAGATGCCTTGGCTTCTTCCCATTCTCGCATGACGTGCAGATCGGCCATGCCTAATTCTAAGGCTTCTGCTATTCGTTCTCCGTGGTTCAACGTTTCTGAGGTTTGCTTCGTTGCGGCCCCGATCTCTCCATTTTCATCTTCGTCGGCATCTTGCTCCAGGGACTGCGTCAGAGTACTTTCGTATAATTCTTCGATCTCCTTCTCTCTTTCCTCCTCGAGGAATATTTGTTCGTCTGTTTCTTCCCAGACTCGAATACTCTTATCGTGACTAGCGCTTACAATGAAGGGAGGTTCGCTGCTCTGGCTGATTGCGAGAGCCCATATCTCCCCGTGGTGGCCGTCGAGTCGCTGGATTTGCTCAAATTTGTCACCGTCCCAGTACTTGATTGTCCGGTCTTTGCTAGCGCTGAAGAAGTGATGACCATTGCCTTCTCGGTTATTCGGGAGAAATTTGACCTGGAGAATACTGTCTTGGTGCCCTAGCAACGCTTTATGGCAATCGCCGAAGTCAAGGCCCCATATCCTGATATTCTTGTCTGCCGAGCATGTTACGATCAGCTTGCTGTCATACGAGATATCCATATCCAATACGGGTAGCTTGTGGCCGTATAGATTAAGGTATAGTTTGAGCGAGTCCACAAAAAACACCTTAACCGTGCTGTCCAATAAAGCAACAGCTAGGAGCTTGGCATTAGGCGAGAATTTGAGGCTTAGAATGTCGTCCGCGACCTTCAAGGTTCGCGAGTGAGACAATTTTAAACGTGACGTAGTTCGAGTCGTTCCAAGAACCTCCTCTTGGACGATTTGAACCTTCCAGAATTTGGCCGATTTATCCGCGCTTCCAGACACTATTGACCTTCCATCCGGGTGAACCTGCAAGGACCAAATAGCCCCCTCGTGAGCACTGACGCTGTCAAGCAGAGAACCTGTGGCTACTTCGAACAACTCGATATCACCGCTTTTTGTGCCGATGACGACAAGCTTGTCTCCAGGTAAGAACGCACAACATAGCGCATACCCACACTCCAATGTTTTGCCACATTTCTGCGTCAGCATTGACCAGATTTTAAGACTCCCATTGGAGGCTGAAGCTAGCCATTTATCGTCAGAGCTTAAAGCCAATGATCGAATGTCCGCTCGGTGACCTGGGATTTCGACGGACAAGGCCCTCTCGTAATCGGGTACATCTTCCTGCTTGGATTTCTTCTCCTTCAAGGGTATACTGTATAGTTCGAGTTGGTTGTTCGTCGCGCTGACTAGTAGTTCTAGCTTCTTCTTGCTTCGGGTATCAGTCCAATCAACCGACTTCACTTTTCCACCCGTTCGGATAATCAAGTGCTGAGCGAAAGCATCGTTCACGTCGGCGGTGCTGGGGTCTTCGTCTTGGTCTTCCTCCTGGTCCGCAGGAGTTTCGCCGTTCTCATTTCCTTTCTTTTGCGCAAGTTTCTCTCGTCTTCTCTTCTTTTTCCTGGCTAGACTCTTTTTGATCTCGGATTCGCTACGTATCCTCCATATCTCGACGGATTTCTCTGATCCGTGCACGGCGAAGTAGTCCCGGCGAGGGTGAAAGAGGACTTCGGTAGCCTTATCTTTTCCATGTCGAAACAAAGTTCCTCGATCTTGTAAGTATTGTATGTTTGCAGGCATGTCGACTTGTCGCCTCGAAGCAGCTAGTGTCGTAGCATCGAGGCCCCAGACCTTGAGTTCACCAGCATTCCCTGCGGTTATGCATCCAGTGTAATCAGGCGAGAGCCCCAGTGCCCAACATTCTCCGTTCGTTTGCGCAATGTGTGTTTCGATGCAATGTCTTGACCCCAGATCCCAAAGCTTGATTAGCGCGTCTTTTCCTGTGGTCAGGAGGAAGCCTTCGGATGAAGAATCGCCTGCACCATCGAGAACCATTGCCTGTGAATCTTCTTCTTCTGTGACTTCCTCCTGGGGTTCCACGAATTGTAATCCTGTGATTTGGTCCTTATGTCCCCTCAGCTTGAACTGGCCAACCTCCGCTACTAAATCCCAAATGATAACATTGGTATCTTTGGAGCCGCTGGCGAGTCGGACGCCCGATCGGTCGAATGCTAGGACAGTAATAGCCGAGCGGTGTCCGTTGAAGGTAATGAAAGGACTCGGGTCTTTGCTCCGCCAAAGTCGAATGCTGCCATCCTCGTAGCCCGCTGCAAACAGATCGTCGTTGAGCTTACTCTGCGCGATCGCAGTTACTTGGGAAGAACACTTTGCATCCTTCCATCGTTCAACAATATCTCCTGTCTTTATATCCCAGCATAGGAGTTCTTCGTTTGCTGCGACGACAGCTTGACCAGCACCGGTGCTAGAACGATTCTGCTGGGTCCAGAGGATATTCGATGTACTGGAAGTTACGAGACCAAAGGAATTGGCATGTTCATACTTTCTAGATAGGATGAAAATTAGCCCAAGCCATATGCGACAGTATGAAGGTTGATTGGAACATACAAGTATGACTTGACCATCTTTGCGACCGTGTTGATCTCTTGAAAGCTTCGATTGTTTCTATTCAAGAAATTCAATCACTAACTTTTTTTCTCTAAAACTTGAAGGGATGCACGACTTATCGATAAGAATTTCTTATCGACGTTCTCTTATCATGAGAATCGGTGCACAGACCCTCTCTTCCCTACGTAACTGCGTTATGTAAGCAGGACTTAGCAGTCTTAGCTTGAGCCCCACCAAAGGCATCCTTAAACACATGCACCATCCATCCATCATCCATTATCCACCACTCAAGTCCAGCTCTATACAACACAAACTCAGTCTAGAAGCAAGTATACTTGTCAAGTCCGTCCATCATGCTGCTTCTAGATTACCAGAACGTTCTGATAGAGTCTATACTCAAGGACAGACTCTATGGGTAAGTGCAACAATAAAACCCTTGGATACTGCAATTTGAGCTTGAAGACTGACGGTGTACTCAGAGCCCCCCCTACTTCCATCGACCAGACCGTGTCCGACTTCGACGGCGTGATCTTCCACATATCGACTCCAGAAGCCAAGACCAAGATCCAAGTGTCCATTCAAATTCGATGCTTCAAAGAACTTGTCCAGTATGGCGCCGAACAGGTCCTCCAACGCGAGTACGGTCAATACGTCGTAGCTCCAGAGATCGGCTATGACTTCTCGGTCCTAGTTGACCTGGACAACCTACCCGCAGAAAAGGGTAATTATATAACGGTGACTTCTTAATTAGTAGGTATAATACTGACAACTGCCATAGAGGAACGAGACGAGCTAGTCAAGAAGATCTCCTTACTAAAGCGAAACGCAATGGCCGCCCCCTTCGAACACGCCTACGCAGAACACTACAAGCTAAAGGAAACCGCCTCAAAGTATACGTCGGAGGAAGCGCCACAGGGAGTCAGAGAAGGAGGCGATGTCATGGCAATTCATTACCGCGACGAAGAAGCCATCTACGTTAAGGCAAGCCACGACCGTGTTACCGTCATCTTCAGCACCATTTTCCGAGAAGAGACAGATCGAGTATTCGGCAAGGTCTTCATCCAAGAGTTCGTCGACGCCCGAAGGAGAGCCATCCAGAACGCACCCCAAGTTCTATTCAGGAATGATCCGCCATTGGAACTGCAAGGAGTCCCCGGCGTACAGGCCACTACCGGTGGAGAGGTCGGATACGTCACTTTCGGTATGTTTTATCTTGGGGTGCTCACTAAGGATATCGGCTGACTGGGAAAGTTCTGTTCCCTCGACATTTGACACCTCAGCGAATGCCCGATGTCATCTCTCACATCCAGACATTCCGAGACTACTTCCATTACCACATCAAAGCGTCCAAGGTACGGAAGTCTCGCCCTATTACTCTCCCCCCTTTACTAACAATATACATAGGCATACATTCACTCTCGTATGAGAAGGCGGACAGCAGATTTCCTCCAAGGTAAGATGATTCTTCAATATGATTATTACAAAATATTGACGAATCTTGTACACAGTACTCCGAAGAGCGAGGCCGGAAAACGAAGAAAAGGAGAGAAAGACAGCGAGTGGAAGAACGTTCAAAGTTCAGGCCTAGGGCAAGAATGCCTACAGCAAGATTTTTTGAGATATATCGGTGATAGAGGGCACATAATCCTCTCCCTACGCAAATCACGAACAATACCAAACCGAATTGACCGGAAATACCATCAAAGCAGTACACTATCCAATTTTATAGCCACCATTTTGAAGTATGCGAGGATGACATTACCAAGACCGATAGTCGGCCATGACTAAAGATTGACCGTCTAGTATTAACAAAGCCTCGAAGTCCCAAAATAGACTTCAGCGACCGTTTGCCTATTACCTCCACCACAAAGGCCGATACTTCCTATTATAAGACTAGATACAATATCCCGAGGTAGTCCTCAATGCTATCCTAAACCACTCGCATCAGTATTTCCCGCAATCCATGAACGTTTCTTTCACTCATCCACGCTACATATTGACCCTAGACTTCAATCACTTATAGTGAACCTCCCTAACCCTCAAAGTTAACACGTTTTTCTTTCTACCACCCACAATACGTATATAGAGGCAATACCTTCGTGGTTCATTTACGTATCGTCGGGCGTCATACTCTTTGCGTGGCCGAGTGGCTGAGATACAGCAACTACAGAGGCAGACCATGCAGATTCCTATGATACACAGAGTAAGTTGAGATAAGGGATCCGGGCTCGAGTTGGTATAATAAGTTCCTAGGCTTGGTGGGCCTAAAAAGGCTGCCATTTTCGATATTTTCGATATTGCCTAACTACAAAGAGAACCCGAAATGAATTGTTTGGTTTATGTTGATAAGATGGGAATGGTGGTAACAATAGTATATTATATTTAGATGCTTAAGGGCGGATGTAGTATAAATACTCGCGCTGGTCACGGTTTTCATTAGCGGCAAGGCGCACCGCAGGTCTCACTTTCAAGGTACGTTCGCGAAGATGAGAGCATCACTTACGAACTCTCAGCTAATCTTTCTTGGGTGATTCAAATCAGGTCTCGCAAAATGGGATAGTGAGTTCCCTATGTCCTTTAGCTTTAAGGTACGTTGTTCACATTTTCAAGTGAGGGTCTGGAATCTCACACAGTCGACAAGGAACAAAGGAACAGCGCATATTTGTTATAATCGTATGGTTCGGAGTTGTAAATTAGAAGCTTCTCTCTCCTAAAAGTCGAGAAACATTAATATTCGCCTAAGCTAGAAACTATACGCAATTACGCCAGCCGAATATCTCTTAGGTTAGAAATCTATGGATAGATTACTCCTCGCCAGTATCCATAGACTCTCCGAGTTCATTATGTTCGTCCATTTCGAGTACGGAAGACCTAATCTCCTCGGGTTTCGCATAGTCAGACAGCATCATCATATGCGCGTGCTCTTCATCCATCTTCGTCTTCAGGAACTTCTCAACAGAAGTAAGTTTGTTGATGATCTCGTCTAGTCTCTCAGGCGTTACTTGAGGTTTCTTTTTCTTCTCGGTCTCAACGCCCGCTTCGTCTAGGTGTTCCTTGCACTGGTCGTGTCCCTTCTCGAGCACACTCCTCAAGACTCCAAGGCGCTCTTTGATCGAAGCAAACTGCTTATCGATGGTGTCCTTGCGTTTCTGACAAGCATCACATAGCTTTGCAACCTTGAGGTTGTTTCGCGGGTGTGTTTCGACTGCAGTGCATGCCTCTGAATTCTCACCCGACTCGTGGCCTTTCTGCTCCTGGCATGTTTGTACAGGAGAAGGGGAGAGAACCGTGTGGTTGCACAGGTAAATGTACTTACGGTAATTACACATTTTGAGATATGTGATAAATAATACTTACCTTGCTAAATTGATTACAGAGAAGAAAGAGGTTTGAACAGAATTTCAACAGCAGTTAAGACTTACCTAAGTGCTTACCTGTCTTGTTGGCGTTGATGTGTGAAATATCGCACAGATGGCGTAGACACGTAGATGGTAAACTGCAAGAGAAACCATTCGTGTTATATAGACATATATGGCGATACAATCGCATTGTTCGTCTCTCAATGCTATTAGTCTTCTAGTCACAGGTCCTTTGTTGGTTTTGTCTCATCGGTTCTATAGTGGTCTAACAAGACCTGCTTACCTTGAACATAGGTATTATTCATTGTTCCCCTAAAACTATTGTTTCCAGCATCGCGGAGAAGTATGCTGACGTATGTGCCTTTTCTAGGTAGCGGTTTCGATGCTTTATTGTAAGACTCATTTCTTGCGCTCCTGCTGTGTTTCTAACACACGACAACTTAACACACGACAACTACTCATTGAGATGACTTCAATCTTGCAGATATTGGCACAGTATAAGGTGACTTCGCGTCATTCACAATAAAGCAGATACAAGCATGGCCAACTGAAGAGGGGTATCCCGATCCTTGAACAACCCGCAAACTTGCCCCTACAATCTCCCCCCCCCCCCCCCAACCCTACCCACCCCCTTTCCACCAAAACTCCCCAAACTGTAAATCCCCGTACTGGGAGAACAACCCCTAGACCCCCCGCGAATTCCTCATCCTAACATCCGCCCACATCTCATCAACCAACGCCTCCTGATCATCCTCGCTCGTATCGCCGTAATCATGGAACGCATCCACCTCCTCGACGGCCTCCTCGGAGACCTCGACAAACAGCGCCTCGTACACCCCCCCGCGGCGCGAGTAGCGGTACACGCACAGCGGCGGGACCCAGAAGCGCACGCGCTCGCGGCCGCGGGGCAGCAGTGGCGCTCGGCGAGAGGTACGGAACACAAACCCCGCTTGCCGGTACCATGCGTTCGGGTAGCCGGCTAACGCGTCCCGCAAAGCGTCGCTGAGGGCTTGGAGGTGTCGCGGCGATGGAGCGACGGGGCCTGGGAGCGTTATGCTGTAGATGGGCGCTCGGGATAGGGTGCGCCAGCGGATGGAGGGGGGGGGAGACGCGCTGGCGCTGGCGCTGAGGACTTGCACGGGGTAGAGGTCGAATTTCACGCGCGGTTGCGTGGGTAGGGAGAGGTGTGTTTGCACGAGTCGCCCGATTACGCCGACGAGGGGGCGGTAGAGAGGGGTTAGGCGCTGACGTAGCTCGGCTTCGCTGAGGAAGGTGTGGTGCTCGGGGCGCGAGTGGAGCGGGATAGGGGTCTGGTTTATGGGGAGGGGGGTGCCGCGTGGGTTTGTGCGGGCGCTTAGGGGGAGGAGGGTGGGAGGCCAGTGTGGGAGGTGTCGGTACGCGCGGGGCGAGCTGCGAGAAGGGGGACGGGATGGTGGACGGGGTGGCGGAGGGGGAGGGGGAGGGGGTAGAGGGTAGTAGTGGTGAGGATGATGGTGATGAGGAGGAGAATGGTAAGGGGGAGGAGAGTGATAAAGGGGAGGAGGATGACGGTGAGGTGAAGAAGGATAGTTAGGTGGATAGTGGGGAGGAAGGGGTGGTTGACAAGGCGGTGCTTGTGCCCAGTAGAAACCTGGTGGCGGTGGCGGCAGCGACGGTTCTGGATAGTATGGGCCATAATTTGGTAGTGGCGGTGGTGGTCCGCATAGAGGAAGATAACCTGGTAGCGGAGGTAGATATTGACCAAAACTCCCTGGATCTTCTAGCCCAGGAGGGTAATTCCCATGATAACGAGGATTACGTGGAGGGTTTGCCATATCGTTATTTATTGGTGTCAACGCCCCATCCCTTCTCCGCGCAAAACCAGGATGGTTCGGCGATAGACGCGGTGGACCATACGCCGGTCCGAAGTCTGGTTCATAGACAGGCCTGTAGTGTGGGTTGGGATGGTGATGATGGTGATGAGAGGAATGCTGATGTGGTGTTCGAGGAGGATCAGGCAGTTCAGAAAACTCTGAAGTTAGATATGAAGTCGCCCCTGGAGAATGATCCCTAGGCTCAGGCGGAGTGAAAGGAGGAAATTGCTGGCCTGGAGTACGCCGTTGAGCCGAGCTAAACCTTTGCCAGGGTCTCATCTTAAAACTGTGTTGTGTAAGATTGTGATATCTTGGATGGGGGAGGTTTTGCTTGCATGAAATTGGTGAGTCTGTTTCTTTACTAGAAGTCGGGAACTTGGCAAGTAAAGGATTGCGGTCTTGTTCATAAGGGTGCGTAAAGACTATTTAAAATCTCGATTTTGCGCTGAGGTGTGATCGAGGTTTGCATTGTCACTGTGATCTAGCTCAATATTAACTCCAGGTGTATGTGAGCCATCCCTGACAAAAAGCATCATTGTGTAAATTGGAACGATGGGCTACGGTCATGATACCATGGTTAAAAGGCCACGGCAACTTGTGCTACGGTTGTTTGACGTATCGCCAAAATTGTACTACCAAGTTTGAGTAGAGTCTATGGAAACCACCTGAGTATTCAGAACACATATACACATACATGAACGAAGATGATTTAGGTGAGTAGCCACATATTTCAGGACTCCCCAATGGTAGATTCAGGTATATTCTAAGTCGTATGCCAAAATCAAGGAATTCGAACAAATATCTACATGGAATTGACAGTTTCGTTCTAGCCCATGACCCCTGACTCAACAACACAACCATAGTATGAGAATATGAGGAGAAGAGGGACGTAAGTCATGAGTCTATAGTTCAATCAGATTAGCTATTTCAAGGTTATGTGCAACAACACAGTATTCGAGTAGGAGGCGAGTATATCAAGGCTTGACAAGAATATTTCTAGAGATCTAGTGTGTTTCGTGGTCACAGTCTATCCTCTTGAAATAACGCAAAGGCAAGAAGGGGGTCTTGCTTAGTCAGTTCTTGTCGTGGGTATAGCAGTACTCTATCAGGCAGCTCAGATGTCTCCAAATGTTAGCCAAATACCTTTTCATTGTAGACGAGTCTTATACCTACCTCACACACATAGGCAAGGAAGCCCCTGAAGGGCAACTTTATAGAGTTGAAGAATATATATGACCCAAACAGAGTAAGGTTAGAAATGTGAGCTGGTATTAAGCATGTCAAGCTATTTCAAGCTTAGGTGGCATTTAAGAACGCCTAATTAGGATACATTTCATAGGGAAACAATGACTATTTCTCGTCCAGGCAGTGAAGTTATCTTGAAAGAAAACTCAGGTATGAATGATATGGGAGACGCCCTGATTATACTGTGCTATTATACAACAAACCTCTTGCTAAATAGTTCAATCGTCATTCATCTTGAAAATGACAAATCCCAAGAATGATGTTGTAGAGATGATGAATAGTACATCTCCTTTGTTGATATATATGATATATATGAACCAGATAAAATTAAAGAGAAGGCCGAAAATTTCTTGCCTCGAACTTGACGGACCTGAGGCTTAAAGTAAGGTGTTCTTGCCAAGCCCAACAATACAGAGTAAGCCATACTCTAGTGTACTCCTTAATAATCTATCAGAGTCCGGAGATGCCGAACAGAGGAGAAGGTGTAAAGGACCCTTTGTGAATTAGGTATCAAAGTATTTCCTCAATTTTTCGATAGTCTTTCGAAGCACGTGTCAATGGCAAGGGCTTACTACGTACCTGCCTATGAATACCTAATCGTCGTGCCTTCCTGCTAAAGCTTTAAAGCTGGTCGCTCCTGATCTGATTGAAGTGATCACACCTTTAAAGTGGATTTTCAGCTGTAACGCACAGACCACAATACACATCACACATGAGACAGGCCAATCAGATGATCTTATTTGACAAAATATTCTCCACTTTTCAGCAGCCCGTTATCGTCATCACCGCCATTACACAATCGCGTTAAATCAACTCGGTCGACTCGTCAATAAATATTAAATAAAATACACCTCTCACACACCACACACCACCCATCCACACCGGTTGGAAGTCGTCTTCTTATCACTGGAACGTACATACGCACATAACATAACCTTACTTATGTATCAATAATTACCAACCATACAACGCATCCATTCCCTCCGCTTTGTCAACAACCAGACAATCGTATACATCACTTCACCGACTACTCGACTACTCGACTACAACTCGCATGACCGCACTTATTCATTTGACTACTTAGATTGCAACCTTCCTCGCCTGTGACTATTTGCTCACCTTAGGGCTGAGATCTTGGCTAAAGCCTTCTACTTAATCTGATCTACCCAATTACATCAAAGCTCCGCGACAACATCCAGCACACTGGTGTCCGACTATCTCCGACGAACGAAGCGATCTTTACAAAATCAAGGCTGTCCTACAGCCGCCTGCAATCCATCATTCGCGCCCGAGTTATTCGGACAAAAGTAGCTTCATTTTGGCAACAATGGAACAAGGTGGTTCTATTATTCGTGAGGCCTTGCAAGGTATGTTCGACAGCCTCTTTCATCCCATCGCATCCGACATCTAAACCACAACCACCATTTATCACCAAATAAGAATCCAATTTTTCTCATTCCTACCTAATGAACGATCCGCCACTAACCCTCACTAGGCATCGTGCCTGACCAGGCACTCGATGTTCTCCAAGCGCACCTCCAAGACCCGTCCACCACAGTGCAGACCGTGTGGCGCCATACCAGCGCCGTCGCCAACAAGGTCGGAGCCGTGCTCTCCCCTCTCTTCGCACCCATCTTCGCCCGCGCCATCCAAGCTCTCTACGACTCGCCCGACATAGTAGTCCTCGCCTTCGTTCTGGGCACATTTGTACTCATGCTCCAGATCGTGGTTTGGATACACCGAACCATGATGTATATGACACGCCTTGCCTTCCGCATGATGGGCTGGGCATTGTTCATCGCGTTGCTCGCTGTGGTATGGCGCCGTGGTCCCGAGGCCACTATCCGAGACGTCGTCGTGTTTGTGAGCAAGATGACCGGATACGCTGCGCTGGTCAAGGACATCTGGCTGAGCGAATATAAGAAATTCGACGCCCAGACCAAGCGCGGCGGCGACTTCAGCACCGGCCAGCGCGCGCCTTCGGGCGGATACAGCCGTTCCGGAAATAACGGTTGGTAGTTTGGGTTTGGCGGTTAGACGGACTCGTGCGACTACAGCACAATTAGGAATACGACCTGGATGAGAAAATGGGGTTTCCAATAACGAGGATTGGAATTATATCCATTTGGCAGGTTATTTAGTCATGAATGATGAATGAGGAAGCTCCTGAGTGAGAATGAATGTACGAAAACTACTAATTGGAATGTGATTTGATGTGTCAAATGCGATTTATTTATTTTTTTTTGGTATCAGCCGAGCTACCACAATCCGTACGCCGTTGCTATGCAGATAAATGAATCCCGAATTATGACCTTATGTCCCTTGGGTATCAATCTCCATTTTCCTGTACCATTTCATCCCATCACCCTTGACGGCCCCAGTAGTCATCGGGAGGCTCCACCTACTAATGGACTATACTATCGTCCAGGATTAACTTCATCCCATCATGTCCATGTCATTTTCGTTGTCGAATTCTTCATCCTTCAACTCCTTGGGCTCCTGCGCCTCGTGGTATTGGATGCAGTCATCTATGTAGCTGAGAATGGCCCCAACACTGTCCTCATCATCCGCATCTAGCTTCAGATAACTGACCATACTAAAGCTCTCGATCAGGCCAGCAACAGCCCGGTTCAACCGCCGAAAGCTAGCACCCCTCATAACAGCATCCTTGTCTAAGGGATCGGCAACTTCCAGCTCCTCGTCCGCGGTACCCTCTGCCTTCTGACGGGCAAGCTCTACCGGGTCGTCGTCGAGTAGACCGGTATCTGGAGTAAGGAACCTTTTCAGATCCTTCTTGCGAACTTGGTCCTTCACGAGATCCATCTTGGATAAGATGTTGATATGCGGAATTTCCAACATGATCATGGCGCTCATGGCACTCAGCGTGCCGGCGAAGAACTTGGCTCTCTCCACCACGAAGGTAGCTTCCAGGAGGTAGGCGGCACAGAGCCGGATATCGAGGGAACCGGATCGAGTGAGGAATTTAGTGAGCGCGGGTAGGATAGGGACGTGGGTGTATAGCTCGATCTGACCAGGCATATCGAAGATGATCAGATATTCCTCGGTTAGGGAATCCAGCGAATCTGTGAGGAAATCGAGGTTTTCCATAAGGAACTCGAAGCAGTAGATAAGGCCGCCGTTTGGGCCTAGGTTCATCTCTTCCATGACGTCTTCGAGAGATATGAGATCTTTGATATCCAAATCTGGTGCATGTTCAAAAGTTTCGGCAGCAGGATCAAGATTGACGTAGAAGCATGAACGACGGTTGAGGTTTAGGTGAGTGATGAGGGAGGCACAGAAGGTAGTCTTGAGATAGGTTAGCACGTTAATTGATGTATTATATATACTCATCATCCAATATGGAAATAATATTCCGATAGGTTAAATGACAACAAAGAGATGATATTTGTATACCTTGCCAGCCCCGGCGGGACCCATCACCATTACCCCAAACTTACTCATTGTGCACGGTGACTAGAACGTCTTGACGTGAATAAGTATGAAAGACGCGATCGGCTGAATCTAAAGGCAGCAAGGTTTGATATGACCAAACAAGATGTTGTAGCTTCAGCCTTGTGCGGTGACGTGATCCGGCTAGACGGTTATCGCCTTGCGACCAGTCGAGTATTTTTTTTTTGATGGAGGGGTAGAGGGGTCGGGGTCAAGGGAAAACAAGCAAGGGTCTAAAATGTCTAAAATGGTGGAGCACTCAAGTGGTACCAAGTACCCAGTACACAAGTGCTACCTTGAACTTTGAAGTGGAGCTTAGCTGACAAAGTTATCCCGTAAGCCAAAAGAACCAAGTCGTCTCTTTTCTTAATTACCTAAATTTCTTCAATAGTCGCATAGTCACCCCATACTCAACATACTCAGTGCTGTAAAGAACAGAAATAAACAAAATTCAACATACGACTTGACCTAGGTAAAATCCCTACCTCTGCTCACCGCCCGTATGGCGTATGGGTAAACTACCTAATACCCAGCCTACAATTGCGTCTCATCCCTGATTCTCTCTGCAAGTCTAGCAGATGGCCCGCTCCGCTACCAACGGGCGGATTTCCCGGCAGAACCTTTCGCCCATACTGCGTAGCCGCACTCAAGTTCCATACAACGTCTGTATGTAAGCCAAGTGGACCACCGGTCACGGACTTTGTCTCTGGAACTTGAGAGATAAAAACCGAAAGGCTGAAAGGGGGGGTCCCAAGATCCTTCGCTCGGGAAGGACGGTTAACCGATCGACCTATCCGGCAACGGGTGTGGTTGGACTATTATGTACAATGATTTGATACGTCAGAGTCAGACTGACTGTTTTATGCATCGACCCTAATAGTAAACTTTTGGGCTGGTCTGGCGCCAACATCACTTTATAAAATCATGGACTCCTTTTCTTGAGAGGCTATTCAAGACCGATATACACATGCCGAAGTTGAGTCCCTGTCAATTTGCACACTTGGTGCACGTTTTGGAGAGGGGCAGCCGTGGCAGTCAGGGATCTTTGGATCTATCTATGGATCATCGTAGCATCCAATGGACGACTATGAGGTGAGTTTCAATTGATAGAAATGCCTCTCGTTATGCATAATATATCATGATATTGTTGGAGAATTACCCAAAAGAACGGATCGGAGGTCGGAAAAAGACGAGGTTGGCTCGAGTAAACTGGATTCTGCCAATTGTTGAGCACCAGTGACATATCATTGAAATGCTGTCTACCGAAACACTCCGAATATGAAAAGGAATCATCGGCATCGTACCTAGAAATCAAAGTACATACTAGTAGGTAGTAGTAGCATAGGTATACAGCTGTACTACTATACGTACATAACCTGGGAATCATGTTTAACCCATGCACCCTTGCTGACAGGATGCGAGCAGCTAACCTAGACAGCTAGCACGCAATCTCACCCTCTCCATGCTCTCCATGTACGACACTACCGCTTCATCATTCGGGACCTGGAGGGACGTTGAGAGGAGAAGCAGCAACTAAAAGATAAGCAGGCTTCGGAAAGGGAGATGGTTCACCCCGATACAGTTGATTGCCCAGTTGTTCTATAAGGGTTATGTAGGGTTATGTAATACAACTAACCGGATGGAGTTACTTTATCAACAAACATGGAATATCAATCAGCGGAGATACTCCGAACTTTTCCATTGAAGCTGCTTCCTTTGGAGAAAAATTCCTTTGGGCTTGCCCCGCCTCGCCATCCCATGTGCCCATGTGTATGTACTATGTACCAATGCCAACGATACTACTAGCGGTACCACCAACAAACCAACCCAAACTCTATGACCCACGGCTCAGGGACAGGTCACAGCAGAAGAGAAGGGAAAGAAAGACCAGAGGGGGAACGGGCAGTCACCTAACGTCGTAGGCGAAACTAGCGTCAGGTTTATTCATTGAACCGTGAGATAGTACCTACTACGTAGTAGCTCTTAGCTTAAAAATCGGCAAATTGTGTGACGGAAATTGCGCCATTCTAGGTATTAGGTACATACTACATAGGTGCTATTCTTTTTCTCAGTTCCCAAGTGCAGCCAGTGCTACTACTAGCTAGGTACCTAGTTCTCTTACTACTAGGTAGGACCTTGGTAGTTCCTGCCCCTCCGTTTTTTTTTCTCTCTCTCTCGCCAATAGAAAAGCTAGAGGGAAAACTCCCGTTTCCAATTCTTTTCCTTCTTAAACCTAAACTCCCCCCCCTCTCAGAATTATTTTCTTCTTTTTATCCTCCAGGAGACACTCTTGGGCTTAGCATTTCCTTTGGTTGCTTAGAATTGACTACATTTAGCACTCTTTTTCGACTAGATTTCTAATTTCCTTCTCAATATCTACATCTTCAATCTTCAAGATGCCTGCTACCAACGGCTTTGCCAGCTCTTTGAGCACCCCTCGTAACCCCGGGGCTTTCCTTTTCACCGTAAGTATGGATGATATATGTCTTATCATAACAAGCGCCTTCTCTCGAATCCTTTACTGACTGGTTGCTTCAGTCTGAATCTGTCGGTGAAGGTCACCCCGACAAGATCTGTGATCAGGTTTCCGATGCTATCCTCGATGCCTGTCTTGCCCAGGACCCTCTGTCTAAGGTCGCTTGCGAGTCGGCCACCAAGACCGGTATGATCATGGTCTTCGGTGAGATCACTACCAAGGCTTCCATTGACTACCAGAGCGTCATCCGAAGCGCCATCAAGGAGATCGGCTACGACTCCTCCGACAAAGGCTTTGACTACAAGACCTGCAACGTCATGGTTGCCATTGAGCAACAATCCGCCGATATCGCTCAAGGTCTTCATTACGAGAAGGCTTTGGAGGAGCTGGGTGCCGGTGACCAAGGTCTCATGTTCGGCTATGCCACCAACGAAACTCCTGAGCTCCACCCCCTCTCTCACCTTCTCGCCCACAGACTCAACCAGGCCTTGTCTAAGGCTCGCCGGGACGGAACCCTCCCCTGGCTCCGACCTGACACCAAGACCCAAATCACTATGGAGTACAAGCACGACGGCGGTGCTGTCGTTCCCCTGAGAGTCCACACCATCGTTATTTCTACTCAACATAGCGACCAGGTCACGACCGAACAGGTCCGAAAGGAGTTGAAGTCTAAGATCATCGACTCCGTCATCCCCAAGCAGTACATTGACGAGCACACCATCCTCCACCTCCAGCCTTCCGGCCTCTTCATCATCGGTGGTCCTCAGGGTGATGCCGGTGTCACCGGCCGAAAGATCATCGTCGATACCTATGGTGGCTGGGGTGCTCACGGTGGTGGTGCCTTCTCTGGCAAGGATTTCTCCAAGGTCGACCGATCCGCTGCCTACCTTGCCCGATGGATTGCCAAGTCCCTCGTCGCTGCCGGTCTCGCTAAGCGAGCTCTGGTCCAGCTCTCTTACGCTATTGGTGTAGCTGAGCCCTGCTCTATCTACGTCGACTCATACGGCACCTCTGACAAGACTGCCGAGGAGTTGGTTGACATCGTCAAGGCCAACTTCGACCTCCGACCTGGCGCTATCGCCAAGGAACTTAACCTAATGCGCCCTATCTACAACCAAACAGCCAAGTTCGGCCACTTCGGCACTAACCAGGAATTCACCTGGGAGCAGCCTAAGACCCTTAAGTTCTAAGTCTGTTAACGTGTGGTAGATTTTCCGCTGAGGGAATTTTTCAGATTTATAAAGTAGCGGAAGAATCAACTTCTTTCTGCATTGCGACCGGCGTTGTTGGGTGTGTTATCTAGAAGACATAGGATTCCCTCATCGGAAAATGTCATGAAAATTTCACGGGCATGGCAGCATGGCGTACGGTTTCAACATACCTGGTTTGGGCAAAGGCACAAATAAAGGTGGCATCTACGGGATCACCGGGGCCTTTACAAAGGCGACGGATAGGTAAATTATCCGCATTGCATTTTTCAACACGGCAATATCCTATGTCGAACAGCGATTCAGGACAAAAAAATATGATACCACTTTGTCGTACCTACCTGTGTCAATTTTTGCGTGATGTGAAGGTTTCTCATTGTTTCTATCTATCCTTTTCTAACTACCTACATCCCATCTTATGCCCCCCATCTCGCTGCCGGGGTATATCTATCCCAATTTCTATCTCATCGTATGCTAAACAAACACACATCGTAGAACCGACAAAACTCTTGTTCCTAACCCCAGGCTATGGCCCCTGAACCACACAAAATCTTTCCCGTCCGTGCTGCAAGGATTGCGGCTTTGACCCCGAGCAGCCCCGAGTAAACTCACAAAGTCCATCCAAGTTTATGGGTTTGGGATTTGGGGGTTTTTTTTTTTTACTTTCGCCTACCAGCGCCCTAGCTAACTAACCCAGTGCTTACGTGTACCCGCGTTATCCGCGTTTCTACTCCAGGGCTCAGTTGCCTTGCTGACTAACGCGTGGAGGATCCACCGTTGGGGTTCTGTCTGCCGCCCCGTCGTCGGGCTCCGGCCCGGTTCCGTGGCCGGGTTCGGGTCCGGGTCCGGGTTCGGGGCTCGGGGGTGCTGGTTCCCGCTCTTGGCTCTTGTTGGCGGTGGTTTGGACCGGGGATATCGGAGGCGGAGGCGGAGGTTGAGTTGCGACGGGATGAGCCGGGGGATGTGGTAGGAGAGGGCGGAGTGGGCGAGTACCGCTGCGCTGGGAGCAGGGTGAGCAGGGCTAGGAAGTTCTCTTGGAAGAGCCGGGTTCGGGGGGTGCTTGGGGCTGGATGGGGGGGGTTGAGTTAGTTATTTGTTTTGCGCGTGACTGGTATAGAGGTATGAAAGTGTGGTGTTTAGGTGGGTGATGGCTGATGAAATATACACCTCAAGGCTTAAAGGTTGAGTGTTGAAAAGACCCGGGCAAGGAGAGCTGGGATATGGATACGGAAGGTGGCTAGGTTACTGACCTGAAAGCGTATCGCCGGCGTCATTGTCATTGCTGCTGTGGTTATTGTCGGTGGTGATGGCGGTTATGATGGGCGGAACTGAGATAGTAGAAGAAGTCCGAGACATTGGGGATGATGATAAAGAAGGAGGGTTAGAGTTGGGAGTATTTGGTCGTGTTGTGCGAGTATTGTTTTGTTCCGGAGCTTCTGGCCTGGTACCTTCTGTTGCTCTTGTCTGTGGTCTAGGTCTGGGCGTAGACGGGTTAGATGTCATTTCCCGCCAATACTTTGGCTTCACTTTTCCGCTTCTCCTATGGTGGTGAGGAGATACCACGTTTCAGCAGGACCAGAACCAGGTTGACATTGATATTCGGAGAGAGTAGCTAGTTATATAGGTAATGTTTCTTCTAGCAAGAGGCTCGGCCTGAGGGCGAGAATAGGTATCTCTCCTCTTTATCATTGAATCCCCGATTCCTAGCGTCGGGCTTCAACTCGAACTCGTGGCAGATAATCGTTCGAGTGGACCTCGGCAATATCGTGGAAATAGAGAAGAAAGGTATTGAGGTTCAGTTTACGCTAAGCTTAAGAGCCCACAAAGGGGCATTGCAAGCTGAATGGAACTAGCATAGGTAGTAGCTTAGATAGATATAAACCCCATATCTACTACGACAGGAATTATCACTCTACTATATAGATAAGACTCAGCAATCACCACTCTAGACTCATCTGTCAACAAATTTGAAATGCCGAGCCTGAATCGGGTACTTCCATAGCTACGTATAAGCTCATTGGCATTGGAAAAGGCTGAATACGACCCGTTACCGTCTTGTTGGTTTTGTGTAAGACATCACGAGTTCTACGGCTGAGTTGATGGCGTCTGTATGCATGGAGCACAAGTGCATTACCGAAGAGACGATATTGCATATACCACTGGAGGCATTCTATTCGCATGCGAGACATCACGTCTTGGCCCTACGTAAGCCCGGCGTGCGGTGGCGTCAAAAGACGGTGTCGTTTTATACTAGTACTCGATGCTGCAGGTATCCTGCGCTTCACGGATCGAGGCCTTAGCGCCGCAACGGCACGGCTTCGTCCTACAGGCCAAATCCCCAAGATCACATCCGAGTCACTATCCGTTTCCACCTTAACGTGGTTCCCTCGCTTACTACTAGAGCGACTCCTCTCGAAGCCGGGAAGGAGGACGATAAAGCCATAAACCTGCTCTGATACACCACTAGCTTCCTCCCAATACTACCCAGACGCCGACACATCAAAGCGTACAGCATATATCGAGCTTCCTCCTCTTCTCGGTATCCCCTATCCGCTTCGCTTCGGTTTATTCGGTCCCGACAGGTTATAGAAGATGGCGCGGCGTTGACGCGCTTAGCTGGACGGGAAGAGGGAAGAGAAGAAAAAAAAGGGGGGGTAGGGGGGGCGCCGCCGGTTAGCTGCTTTGACAAAAAACGAGCAATACGAAATACGACCGACCCGGGTGTGCGGCCAATAAAAGCCGCCTCGTTTAGGTGCGGATAGTCCGCATTCAGCAAGCCCTTCCATCGGGAGATCTACACTGTATCAGTCATTTCGAGCACCACGATCCCAATAAAGCCTCCTTATGGAGAATACCTGGTTACATGCTAGAAACGTTAACCGACTCTGTGGGATTTGGTGGAAGCCGCCAGTTTGCTGCATGCATGTGGTTCCAGCCATGGAAAGTTTCCGCTACCAACTACCTAGGTCCTAGGACCTAGGTAGGTAATCTTCCCCTGATTTCTGACTCCCTAGACACACCTACTATACAACTATACATGACTCGTGAAATACCTACGATTTATGCACTTCCCATACGACGCTGCAAAGAGAATCGTTATCCGTTGGTTGATTTTATCCTCTTCCCTCTTACATTTTCACCGGCAGCGACAGAAGTAGCCGTATGCGCGCTGTACCAAACCTACCTAGCCTACATATTATCGTCACACGGTTCCCCCAAAAATGCAAAACGCCATTCCATCATACCGCCTAAGCTAACCCGCGAGAAAGCCACAATCCCAGATTCCTTTCCAGACATCAGATGATTCCCCATAATTCGGTAGCAAAGGACCTATTATTGTTTCTCTCTTCATTTATATAATACACTGCACACCTTCTTAGCGGCAAGCAACCCTTAGTGTAGCGCATGTAGTGTCCCAGCGACGGATCAGTCCTCAATATCGTCATCGCTAAGTACCAGCTTCTGCATTGCCGGGACCGCACTCGTCGAACCGATATCCGCATCCTTCTTTTGCCGGAAACCGATTCCCACTATTCTTTTCTTCCTCGGCGAACCTTCTTCGGTAGGTTTATCTGTAGCCCACGCCTCGACGTTTAGTTCCGCATTATCCTCGCCGTCGAGTGCATCTTCGTCTGCAGCCACATCTCCGATTCCAGAAAACGATGTCACCTTTTCGATTTCCCTCATCCGAGCTAAGCCTACCGAGCTTCTGCGACCACGAGCTATGTGCGCCATGTACGGTAACCGCTCGAGGAGTAGCTCCCTACGAGCCGAATTCCCTAGGAAAAGTAATGGCGCTGGTTGCTCTTGACTGGGATCAGCTTGCTTGGCTTGGCTATTATTCCGCCGCAGAGTCTGGTGTTTATTGATCCATTCTCCGCTGCCGGACGCCGACTTTGGCCGTCTGAATGCAGAAGCGCCTTGTGTAAGGTTCTGGCCCGCTTCATCCCCTTTAAGTAATTTAGAAGCCCAATGATCTACGACGCCTTCCAATTCCTCTTTCTCTCGCCACAACTTGAGACTTGTAGGATAGAACATCTTGTAAGCGTCGCCGCCACCGCGCCCGTGGCTTTTCGACATGCGCTTCACCGGATTAGGAAGGGAGAATAAAAGCCCCCTTGTTGCGACCTGAAATGTAATCTCGTCCTGTCGTAATACGTGACTCGCTGAATCTCGACCCGAAAATACCGATGTACCGGATCCTTGCCCGCGGAAAAATGAATCCCACGACGGGGAAAGTATATCGCTATCAGATAGGTTCTCGATACAATTAGTAATATAGTCGAGTGAAGAGTTTGGATCGGATGGCCCGGTCGCTTCGCATGATAACACATAGTTCTCGTGAAGCGCTGAGATAAAAGTATGTGTATCCGTGCCAGTCTCGTCGATGAGACTATCGACGGATACCTCGGACCGCTTCGGCCTCGAAAGATGAGACATGAAGCTAGGTAGCATTTCAGCTTGTCCTTCAGGTGTTTGCTGGCTCATTGGTCTCTCATCTCTTTTGTTGTATACAACCTTCCCAACAGCATGGAATATACCCAAACTAGCTTCTCTTTGCGAGACAAGCTGGAGAGTTTCTATTTCGCCTTGGGTTAGGGAAACTTCGTTTTTCGTTCCGCGTTTGGGTTTTGTGAATGTAACTTTAGAACCCCAATCTCCCGTATCACCTTTGAGACATAGAAATTCGAGTGAAGAGACCGCACTCCTTATATCCCCTATTTCTCCTAGTCTTTTCAAAACCTGTGGGCCAGGAGTGCGGCGTCGACCCGACTTCCGGGCTTCCTTTTGTACAATTAATTCAAGAGCGCTTGAAAGAAGAGTAGGCGCGATAGCATTAAATTCTATAATGCAGCAGCCCGGATGTCGAGTGATTTCAGGTCCTAGTAGCCGATGGGCAGTGAAGCTGTCTGCGGATGCTGATGTGGTAGTAAGGAGAGTTTCAGATATGACCATGACGACAGGAGTGATGGGTTCTGAGGATGTTTGGCGGCCAAAAGTAGCAAGAGATGGCGTGTTTGTAGCTAGGTATCGTAGTATAGTATTTCGGAAAGAGGTTAACGCCGTCGATGAACGGGTAAAAGTATTTGGAAATTCTTCAATGAGGATTATCTTCCTCGTATTTTCATTAAGATTGTTCTTGAGGAGATTCGAACTCGAGGGAGTCGAGTCAAAATCAATATCTAACTGCCCAAATTTCCCACCTCTTCCCATAAACTCTTCGAACTGCGCGGAAGCTGATTGAAACCCCTGATTTGCGCCTAGCGAACCAACTGGATTTCTCCATTCGAGAAGTTCGCAGCGCATATCCTTAGCGAGGAGTTGAACTGTGGTCGTCTTCCCGGTTCCCGCGGCGCCTTTTAAAATCAATAATCTTTGGCGCATTCGACCAGCCATAACATCTTCAAGCCATCGGCGAACATCTGCCACCTTCTTTTTGTGGACGGCGAGTTCTTCGAGGTTTACGGGCGCGAATCGTTCGGACCACGGTCGCTGTTCATCGCTTGCGACAAGACTTTGCTGAGGCCGAGGTGGTTTAAGAAATTTCTGGCTGGAAACGAGAACTGGACCACTAGCTGGTTGGCTAGGTTGGGACGAGTCTCGAAAGCGCTTGCGGGCGTTTTGGCCAACTCGGCTACTGCTCGCGGCTATATGCTCCCCTAAATTGTCGTCGTCGTCGTCGTCGTCGGATATTGGATCGTTCATAATGTCATCTCTCTTAGTCGGTGATATTGTCGGCGCTCGCTGTGCCTGTCTAGAAAACATGGCCACTAGATCCGCACTCTTGTCTTTTTCTCCCCGTTTACCCTTCGTGAAAGACCGGGTCTTCGGTTTTTCGGGACTCGTGCTGGCACTTTTGACCCCATTGTTGCTTGGTTGAAGAGATTTCGACGTCGATTTCGGCTTCGGGGGTTGAGAGGCTAAGGGACGAGACTGTTTTCTCACAGGACTCGGTGAAGTAGGTGTGGCCCGAGAGATCTCTGCGGTGCTGCTTCGTTTTTCGGGCGAGGGGAATAGGTATTGACTGAGGACGTTGGTCTTTGGCTTCGTTTCGTCTTCATCGTCCGAAGAAGCCTGGACGATATTCCGTCTTCGACGCTTCGTGGGCGGCGCCATGACGATAAGGGTAAAAACGGAGGCACGGCATCTGCTAGCAATTGTGATGTAATTGTTCCAATTGGTTGGAGAAACGAGAGAAATTTTCAGTTAACCCTGCAGTGGGAGTGAAGTTGAATCTAGGAGTAAAAAGTCCATTAGAGAAAATCAAAAGGGAAGTATCTATTGTATCTATTATTCCTCAAAAGAAAACAGAAAGTGCGGCTGATATGTCGAATTTACGTGCTTTCCGTCATACCCAATCTAATGGAACCTTCGTTCGTCGCGGACTCGCGGCACAGGTCCTGGGGGGTATCTAGGGCGCGTCCTTGGGGTCCCAACCCACCATAACTTAGGATGCGACATCATGTGATCTTAGGTAATTATTAAACTTACCTACCTATATCAAGTCCATGTACTGATAAGTATTTATCTCAGTCGAGTTTATACCATTTCAAAAGTGAGATTTAATTATTTGAATTTATTGGTGTTTGATTCGGCAATTTTAAACTCTCAATTTTTTTCCCTTTCCAGGTCATTCTGTTACACAATCCTTAAGCGCCACCTGCGAAGTCCCTGTGAAGCCTCCGAGCCAATACCTACCAGGTCCTACCTATCCACCACCAAGAGATCATTCACTTTTGGCTTAATTGTATCATAATTCATGAAATCAGAAATCGGGACATACCATCATGCCTACCGTTTGTCCGGTTTTAGGAAAATACCCAGCCTTGGAAATCATCGACGAATCGTATCGCGGAATTCAAATACCGGTTGTGTACGTCTCCCCAAGTCCGGGCCGCTTCCTTGATTGCACGGACGACTATAGTAAGTTAGCGTATGCGAAATCTACTTTAGGGTTGACAAGCAGCCTTACCTTTAACGAAGTGAGCGTCAGTAGCATATGAACCGTTCAATGCCTTATTTTCCACGTAGTCCCATTGCGTCTGGCCACCATCCCCGATATAGTCAGGATCGATCTTCGGGCGAAGCACAGCAATATAGACAGCAATTGCGAACAACCACCATGCCCTGACTAAGTTGATGCGATGCTCTGGTGGTATGAACGGGAGCAGGATTCTGACGGCATGACTTGTTGTGAGTATATGACAAGTGTAGAAGTTGTATGAGTGAGTCCCGTTCGGGACTGTTGCGATCACGGCAGCAACCGCGGCTTCCTGAGATAATTGGAAGTCTTTCACTGGGTCATCAAGACTCCATGCGTTCCAATACTCCAACACAACTTCCTCATGATTGTGGAATAGTGGCGCGATATTCTCAGGTCCGGAGCTCTTGAACGCCCCATTCAGGCGCTTGTCACTTGCCAACTTGTGGAATAGTTCCAATGGCGAAGATGACTTGATCGGAGAGGGCTTCGAATACGAAGGGTCATCGATATACTTATGGAGGAAATCATACTGCGTGGCAGCCATTCCAACAGCTTCCATGGCAATTTCGCGGTTATCCAACTCATAAGCATATCCTAGGTGAATGAGAGGGTGACCGACTTATACGTGTTAGTTAACTTGGGAACAGTTAGTGCTTTCCATGGGTTGAACATACGACCACTGAAAAGACCGTTGATCAACGGTTCGTTTCCTTCATATATATATTCTTTCACGACATCTCTCCACTGGTAGTTATGCCTCAACACCAGTGCGTCTTCGAAGAAGTCGACGTAGGCTCGCTGGTATTCTGGGTTTCCAAGAAAGTCCCTCCAGTCATCCTCGGTTATTTCAGCCGGAGATGGTGTCCAGGCTTCGAGTTCTTGAGCTTCCACATCGTAGATTTTATGAAGGTGGTCAACTTGTGCTCCAAGAAGATAAGCAGAGCCGAGGATATGTGGCATATGATTATGGAACTCCAGGTTGTGGTAGATGATGGAGTGGTTTACATGATTCGCCTTCAACAGGTGTTTGAGTGTCCTGGGTCGTTTCTCAGGTGCTGTCTCCACATTGTGAACCTCAACAGGTGGGATGTCAATCGTCCGGGTTTGGCTGCTGCTAGGGACGAGCCGGTTCACGATGGGAACGTAAGATAATATTGAAGCCATATCGATCCTCACATCAAAGCATCAAAATTAATTGCTGTTTCGATGATCAAGAGGCGGAAATAGAAATGACGTAGCAACAAGAATTCTGTGTGATCTGTAAAACGGCATTTCTTATTAGATGCATGCATTTAATGAGATGCTCTTGATTGGGGATATCATTATACCGAATTTAGTGATTATGTAACTGCGCAGTGTTGGTGGTGTTGATATGACCGGGAACACGAGAATTAGTCTCTTGAAATCATAATATCTTGTATATATATGGATATTTTGCGGTCCCATAGAGAACCGATTATAGAAAGTAAAAGAGAGAAATATAATGTTCCTGGAAGCCGAACTTAATTCCGAAAATTGGAGGGATATTGCGATTAGAGCATATATGCTTTAACTAGATAGGTGAAACTCTCCACCCTGGTCTGTGCATCTTCCAAAGTCCTAAAAATTACTTATATCGGTATCAATCACGCCAGAACCAGCCGAGGCGTCCTCAACAAATTTCTAAGCTGCAACATGAATGCGTCACAGTCAATCCTGATCTATTCCGAGCTTCTATCCAATATACGTCAAGTATCCGCTGTATGCTTGTTGCCTACCCCAAGTCTAGAAACAACTAGCGCCGTCATCTCATCAGACAGCTTAGTCTTCACAATCCATCACAATGGCGTAAAGGCGTCGGTCCGTCTCCCGGGACAAGTCCGTGTTTCTAACCCACCCCGGGAGCAAAAATTACCACAACTACATGAGGTAGGCGCGCAGTACCTTTCCTGGCGGTTGCCTCTAGCGACGACTCCAGAGCAGCATGTCGTATCTACGCCGGAGTTCCAGACCATCCCGTGGTCTGCAAATGACCTCCAATCAGAGTCGCCTGTCACCTGCAGGACTTGCCGTGCTGTCATTGTTGAGCCTGGCACCATCAAAGTATGGAAAGACCTTCCAAGCGAGAACTGGGCCGAAATGATGGAATTCTGGCATTGTCACAAACCACATGACCATGGACACGGTCATAGCCATGACCACGACGAGAACCTCACGTCCAAAGGATATGGCGCAAGTTCTAGAATATCGGCACAAGACAGTGTCGGGTTTGTAGATCTCACTTCGTTCCTACTGTCGGAGACGGATGTATCTGCATCTAGCGTAAGTGTTTTCCATTACCTTTAAAAATGGGTATATAGAAAGTGGCCAGACCTGCGTTTGAGCAAATCAGTGGTATGGTCACCGATACTCATACCCTAGACTGATTCCATCTTCTATCAAAGTATGCGGGCGCTGAACCCTAAGCTCCAGCTGTGGGATCGGCATCCGTATACTTGAAGATTCCTCTGTCTTTCACTAAGAATTTCCTTGGATGTGGAAATTTTGGGATTATCTAGAGGTACATTGTTCTACACACCAACGCTCTGGTCAATTCGATGTTCAGGATTTATTTATCTATCTTGTAAGTTTTGCTAATGCAAATTTTCGTAGATAATAAAAGGCTCGTCTTCATCAGACCTACCTGAGAAACTAGAAGGCCAAGCCGAGGTATCTAAGAACGGAGCATCACAGCTTCCGTCGATCGAGAGCCTGCCAATTTTATGCAACTCTTGTAAGACTCAACTAGGAGTGTTGAATGTCCAGGATTCCTCCATCTCCTTGTTTAAATGGCAAGTTCATGTAAATGAGCAGATTCAACGAGATATTGATATCTCTCCCACCCTTTCACACTGCATCAGTGCTATGCTTTTAGCAACGATGGCCCGCACAGGCTGTTCAAAGTCTATTATGTTGCCGATGAGACCGCAAGGACAGTCAGTTAAGGGCATGTCGGAAGAAGATAGAAGAAAGGCGCTTTCTCTACTGCATATCTGGGTCTTCAACAGCAATATTACTTTCTCGTCAACAAAAGAAGCGAGGTCGCCCGTCAAGGCAGTGAAAGTATTTTATCGAATGGTTAGCCAAGATGAAGCAGACAAACTCCTAGACTCTATGACATCGGATGTGCAAGACATTACTCTACCAGCTGATACGATCCAAAAGGTTATTGGTATCCTCGTTAGCAGCAATAGCTTATCGCCTCCAAAGGACGGCCAGCTCAAGGGATGGAAAGTTGGTCTTCTGGAGAAGTGGGATGGTAAAGGCTCCTAGGATAACTTCGTCAGATAGAAAAGTCAATTTAAAAAGTTACCATGAGTCAAGATATATAGATCCATATCACTAGGTAGCTGTAAGCTATATGCGCGAAAATTAGATTCATCTAAAAGTCACTTCAAGTAGAAATTCAATGGTAATGTTTTGGCTCTTCATTTTCATTGGAATATTCCTATCCAACCCTTTTGCCCATCACCACCACGCCGCCATGCAAGGTTAATAATAATGGCAAAAGTCGCCCCCAGTAATAGCAACATTTGGAATCACAATGGACCGCAAGGCTGATATTTTAAGAATAGGTTTCTTTTTGACTAATGCACAGGGTGTTTATAAACACAGGTAGAGGGCACAAAGGGAATAATTCTCAAGCGCCATGGAGTATCTGTCTAAAGTGTCTTGTCTATTGGGTCTTTTGAGATACAATTCCTGGGAGTTTTGTTAGCTATTTTGGTTCGAAAAATTGGCACATAATTGTGGCTTACTCTCTACGTCAGCGACGCTCTGTTGCAGGATCTGGGCGAGGGCCTTGGGGCTTTCGAGCTCCTTCTTGACCTTGGCGATGATGCTCTCGGCCAATTCCTTCTGCTGGCGCTGCTTAACCTGACCCTCGTATCTCACCCACGAATCCAACACGGTCTTGGCCTCGTGCGCTAGGGCAGTGGTCTGCTCGAGCTCGTAGGCCTGGGCCTCGAGCTTGGCGGTCTCCTTGGAAACCTCGAAAAGAGACTTGGTGATGTCGACGACGCTGCTCATCTGCTGGACGTTCTCGATGCGGTTCTTAACGGCCTGGGTGTGGTCGGCGCGCGCGGAGTTCAGGATGTTCTTTATCCTCGCGTTCTGAGCGTCGGCCCATTCGCTGTACATGGGGCCACCGAACTTGATGAGAGCGGCCCAGACGCTGAGGAGACAGAAGGCGACCACAGTCTCCTCGTTCACGACATAGTACTCGTTGCTGATGGCGTAGATGGAGAGACCGGCAGCGGAGGAGAGGATAGCGGTCTTGGAAACGAGCGAGCTGCCGGGCAGAGAGTCGATGATGGATTGCGCCTTCACCTTAGGCTCGGGAACGTTGGAGGCTGGTCGTGTTGTAGTAGAAGAGATAGTGACTGCGGGAAGAGCTCGCGAAACAATCGACGGTCGCAGACGGACGGCCCCTACAATTCGCGATGAGCTTTCAGTAACTCAATTGATATTATGAATTGCATGATGCAACTTACCGACGGCACGGGTAGCCAAGCGGGAGGCCATTGTGAGGATATGACGAAAGAAGGCGGCTTCGGGTGAGGGGAGATGTATTGAATTATTTCCAATATTAAAGAGGAGCTTCGGAATTCATGTCGATGAGGTTTTAACGGAACTCGCACTTTCCCGGTCCTTTCCCGGTCCTGCTAAAGGCCCCCACTATGCTCATTAAGCCTCTTTGATTGGTTGATTATGCACGTGATTTGCCGATAGTGCCCCACGTCAAACTCAATTTTCTAGCTCAGGGAAGGTACCTACGTGGTCAGCCTTGCATGGTTTCTTTCTCGAGGCTGGTCAACAATTTAACTTTTTTTCCCTTCTCTTCTTGTTATTTTCTCGTCTTCTTGTCTTATTGCAACATCTGCTCAATCAACAACCCGGCCGACCGCGCGAAAATGTCGGGAACCGTTGGTGAAGAGTCTCTGAAGAGGAAGAGATCGAAAACCTCCGTAAAAGCCAATAAACGATCTAAAGCAGAGAAAAATGACAGTAATGATGAAGATGATCCTCAAGCCGAAATCCTATTACTCGAAAATGCGATCCTAGAGTCCAAGAAGAACTACAATAACATCACAACTCTACTCGAAATAGCGCAAAAAAATGGTGATGACGATTCCACACAGCTTGCACTGGTCTCATTATGTAGAGTATTCTTACGCCTACTTGCATCCGGAAACATGTCGAGACGAGATGGACAATCGGAGAAAGATATCGTAGTCGTCCAATGGCTCAAGAAGAGGCTCGGGGATTATAAACAAATCATACTCTCCGCGTTCGAAGACGAAGAATCTGCATCAACTGCTCTCACTCTGGCGATGCGCATCTTACAAGCCGAGGGCAAGTACACGAATGACAAGGATGAATCCAACTTTCCCAAGGTCTTCCTCAGAGAGATAGTAGACGCGCTTGTTCGAAAGGGCTCCGAGGATATTAGGCAAGAGTTTTGCGAAAAATTCCTGGCCGAATATACGGATATACGATTTTACACATTCAAGGTGTTGAAGTAGGTGGTTGATTCTGTCGTAAATGTGGTCGTCATGCTAACACATTCGCAGAGATATTCTTTCCGCCGACTCTGATGAATCTTCTAACGAGGATTTATTCAATAACGTACTTGACTTGCTCTCTTTCTTCGAGGACGTTCCGGATTCTGCAGAAGATATGAGCCAATTTTACGTTGATGCACCTAAGAAAAAGTCTGACCCCGTCAAGTCTGTTAATCAACATAAGAAACAAGCTCAAGAGGCATGGTTAGCGCTGTTCGCTCTAGATCCTAATCGGGAGCAAAGGAAGACCGTGCTTCAAATCATGACTAAATCTATCGCCCCATGGTTTACCAGACCCGAGCTTTTGATGGATTTCTTGACAGACTCGTATAATGCGGGAGGCGCTACTTCGCTCTTGGCACTATCGGGAGTATTCTACCTGATACAAGAACGAAATCTAGACTATCCGTCTTTCTATCGGAAATTATACTCGTTGCTAGATGCAAACATCCTTCATTCGAAGCATCGGTCAAAGTTTTTCCGATTGTTGGACACGTTCCTGTCTTCTACGCATCTTCCCGCCGTTCTTGTCGCAAGTTTTATCAAGCGGATCACGCGGTTGTGCCTCAATGCTCCCCCTGCCGCTATCGTTGTAGTCATACCCTGGGTTTATAATCTATTCAAGAAGCATCCGCTTTGCACGTTTATGATGCATCGCGTATCAAGGACTCCGGAAGAGAAAGAGATCTTGGAAAATGAAGGGATGGCAGATCCATTCATCGCCGACGAAGAGGATCCAATGGAGACGCGCGCCATTGATAGCTGTCTATGGGAAGTGGTTCAGCTACAGTCGCACTATCACCCGAACGTTGCGACCATCGCGAAAATAATATCGGAGCAGTTCACTAAGCAGTCATACAATATTGAGGATTTCTTAGACCACTCGTACAGTAGCGTAAGTCAATCATGCCGCCGGCTCGCCCATCAGTTCCCCTTTTGCTTACGAATCTCTCTAGTTGCTCGATGCGGAACTTTCCAAGCAAGTAAAAAAGCCTCCTGTTGTGGAGTTCATGATCCCAAAGAGAGTATTCCTTCCGCAGGATCCAGCCTCGGGGACAGAAGACAGCCTTCTAGCCAAGCTCTGGGACTTTCAGTGATCACCGGGTCAGACGTTTCGTATAGCCTAGAGCTATGGGGTCCACGTCAGGATAGTCGTCAGGATAACTCGAAAATCCTGGCAGGCAGCTCTCTAATCAACAGTATCAAGTTTGCACTATGGCTATCGGACCCGATATTGATTACGCCATCTATTCAATGCATTCGAGGGATAGTCAGATAGTCCCTCGGATCGATGCCGAAAGGGAGAAAGGGCGAGATCGTCTAGTTACGAAGCCACCCTCACCGCTCCGACTGGCTGCGTCGCCACCGTCGCCGAGCCCTGTTTTTCTAAGGTCAAAATTCTCGGAGTACTTTTGGGATCTTTTTTTAGGCCCATCTAACGGCTTCACGCGACTTCGTGCTACCAAGGCCATATTACTTAGGTACACCAACGCAAGGTACGGAATGACAATCTGCTGCGTATCGTTCGATTGGGAAAATGCTTCGACGCGCAGCCTCAAGCTTCCATCTTGCCCTACGTAACGCGAAAGTGGGGAAAATCACTATTTCAGGTGTTCACGTTGGGCGAAAAATACGTTCCAGAATGCTCACGTCCCGACGAGATGAGTGGTCGAAATCACTAGGAAGGATTCAACCAACACGCCGAGTATATTATCCTTTAAGAAGTTGCCTGTTCTGAAGACAAGCCGCACCTGGCAGCCTGGGCGCATGGGTTTCCCGGGCTATCGGGGCTACACCGCCATAATGGCTGACGCCTAACCCTGAATTTAACCTAGTGGAATTACGAATCTCAGATTCACCTTGGCAGAAAAGGAATTGACATTGACAATTGCAACAAAAGACGACAGAGACAGATGAAAAAAAGGGCGACGATATCGCATTTCCCCTGTGTGTGACAAGAGATTTAGACATGACTCATTAACCAATCCCCGATTTAGGCATGTTAACAATCAAGTATCGGGGTTGAAATGTTCCTGGTGGTTCGAACGTAATGTCGCATGTGGCCAGTGGAGCCAGACGGTACCTTAGCTACCATTCAGCCATTAAAGCTGCAGGTGTCCGATGAAAAGGTTAGATCTGAGAAACAGGCTCGAGAAGTAGGCCGACAGGTAGAAGCATTAAGACCATTTGCTTCGTCCGAAGCCGTCCACATCAACAAATGCAAATGCAATTGCATCGAGCAAGCTGCTCTTTGGATAAGTACGCCAGGGCAGGCAAGCCTAGGGATCATCTAAAAAATCGACATTTTCATGACGAATTCCCCATCTCGCCCTGATTTCCTATCCCTTTGGGCACAAACGAAGGTTTCGTATTTGACTATCAGTCGTAGTACTCCATGCCAGGATCGATGTTCGCAAGCTGGTTGGTCAGCACAGAAAAAAATGCCACTCACCGCCCATTACGAACTATCCCCTTTCGGCCTTGGGAGTCCCGAGCTGGTGCACATGTCTTGCACTCGGCAGGCTCAGACGAGCCAGACAAGAGCTGTCGAGGTTTAGTGTTCTCCATCAGCCCCGAATCCGTCCTCTCATCACCATCAGATCGTACCAGAAGGGGGATGTGATCAATCTTATGTGCGAGTGGCCGCATAAAAGCCGGCCCGCTAGGTGTCACGGCGCTGCATGTGTGCAGTTCGTGCCTAACGAGGAGCTGTTCCAATCCGGGCAAGTGCTCAAGTTTTTTTTTTCTTCTTTCCTCTTCAGTTTTGTGCAGTGTCCAAGCATTGTATCGTCGGTATTTCGGAATAAGGAACCATACTGGCCGCGGCCACAGTCGGTGTAGGTCGCGCGATTGGATGAGCTCCTTGCTGCAACAGGGTCAGCCTGTTTCGTCCACACCGCGTCGCACCCACTGAACGGGTGGTGAGCTCGCTGGTGCGTCATGGAAGGCGTTGGACGTAACGCCCAAAGCAACAGTACATAGCTACCCACCTGCTGCTACTGCTTATTTTGATCTAGAATCGACCAATTCTTTCATACTCAACCGGGTTTATTGTACTCGATACCAGATACTCGATACATACTCGACATTGCGTATCGCGGGTAGGGAAGTAGGGAGGTAGACAACCTTGAAGCAGAAAACACGCGCCGCGACAAGCGTGGCCTGGGCCATGGCTTCTTTTTCAGCCGACCCGCAAGAGGATGCACAACTCACAGCCAATCAGTCAAATGAGGCGAACGAACATTAGGAACAGTAGCAGCAGCAATTGAATTAGCACGTGCGGTTGAAGCATTCCCTCAAGCTCCTTGCCTCGGATTGAAACGAATTAAGAGCTGATCACAAAGTTTCTATTCGTATCATTCAGGCGTCAACCGGATTACCTACTGTCGCCGATGACAACTTTCTTTCGCTTTTTCTCCGGTTGGATGTTTCCCACCTGCGAACATCCAGTCCAAAGCCCACGATCACTCAAAATCTGGTCGCGGTGGCTCGGGGAAAATGAGAAAA
This sequence comes from Rostrohypoxylon terebratum, assembly GCA_022497145.1. Classification (NCBI taxonomy): domain Eukaryota; kingdom Fungi; phylum Ascomycota; class Sordariomycetes; order Xylariales; family Hypoxylaceae; genus Rostrohypoxylon; species Rostrohypoxylon terebratum. Next base: position 94,030 of record MU385922.1, on the reverse strand, counting down.
ATACTGGTTACTGGTCCTAAGTGCTGACAGGGCTGTGAGTAGTGATGAGAGGATTAGAGGATATTATTCATTATTTCTTTTCGGACATCTACTTATAAACAGAAGTCCTTGGTTTTCATCCGATTAACCGTCCCCGTGATGCCGTTTTCCCCCCTAGTAAAGCCTCGAACGGATCCTCCACGAGGCGTTCATTAACTAAGCGTCGTCGGGATCTACAGCTGCGCGCCATCGTTCGAACCGGACATTTTCTTGTTGGCCCCCATTTCCACATCCCTTCGACTTTTATACGGGGTGGCTGAGTAGGTTCTTGGATAACGGATTTTTGTTGGTGCATTCGCGTCGTCTTTCACCCAAAGACCGAGTCGAGGACGACGCACACAAGTCAATGCCAGCCTCGATGACCGCGATATGCAGACAATTCTTTCCCGAAAGTGCAATTGTATGTTTTTTTTTTTCCAAACTTGACAACAGCAAGCCATCCTCCCAAAACCTTCAATAGCGCCATTAGACCATCAGACCCTTGTCCCGGAAGACCCGCCTGTCAGCAGGGAAGAGGACCCGTCGCGTCAAACCCGTTACGTGGAAATCGAGGAGTTGGACCCATCGTCTGTGCTTCAAGTCTTCCACAAGTTAGCCCTTAGAAATTCTTCGAGCCTTGACTATTTTTGACAAAAGATCGTCTTCACCGCAAGAATCTCGCGACTGAACCAACCATCCACATGTGAAACTAGATTGAGATCCTATATCAGACCGAGTCATATTAATTGCGAAAAAAGGGCAAAGTTTGGGAAGGGAGGGTTGAAGGATTCCAAGATAGGCGACGCCGAACGGAGGATATTCACACAAATCTCCAATCTGCAATATCTGCCAATATCTGCCAACCCTTAATCTCCATAATCTTGAACAAGTAACCGACGAGATGCCGACAAGTTCCAGGGTTCCAAGGTTCCCAGGTTTCGTATGTAGCAGAGTCGGTTCTACTATGTAAAGCATGGACCAAGAAAAAGATCGACCCCAGGCTCCCGGTTTCGCTTTAACCTGACACTTGGGTATCGTGCTCCCGTCGTCCCGTTCCGAGATCTGAACATGGAATGGTATGGTACCGTAGAGGGGTTGGCTGAGTTGGGAGAGTGCACTATGCGTAGCAAGTATCATAGAACGGCCGTGCCGATGCAATCATCGTCAATTGCGGTCGCTGCTGTCGTAACTACCTCGTGATCTACTGTCATTGTCAAACCGGGCATGATGGGACGGACGCCGCATCGCTTCTCCGCGGTTCTAGGGATATGTTGTAGTCGGTGTTTGCTTCACATCGAGACGTAACAAGCGGCCATGTCATAACTGTAAGAGCCGCGGATGCACAAGTTTCTGCTGTCAGGCTGCAATCTTTTTATGTTTTTATGTCTTTTAAGCTCAGGCGCGGTATACTATACGCCCTCAGTACACTCAGTACAAACAGCATCAGTTAGTAGTCCTGGTTGGTCATGGTCAGGTGACACTGTTGGTAGCAAGAGGGCATCGAAGGGCATGAGGAAGCATGAGAAGGCATGAAGAGCATCAATATCTGAGTATCCGTGAGCAACCCGGGTCAGCTCAGGTCTCCAGTAGGATCTCGGGGAAGCCCATCGCGTTTTTGTATGGCGCAGCTCCTCCCGTGCGTCTCGAATGATAGCTAGACGGATATTCGTCATCGAACAGCGCCCATCACCTCGACCACTTAACAAATCCTTGGGCTCAAGCTAAACTACTCCAGAGACAGTCTTGTCTATGTACGGCTCGGGAAGAGACCGTCGCCATTGAAAGCAAGAAACTAACTAGTCTGTCTATTGTATCGACCGATCCGGTGGACTCGTAAGAGCAAGAGTGCCTAGCAAAAACGATCTTTTGCAAAGAGTTACCACCCCACCAAGCCTATTGCTGAGCAATAGGATGCCCAAGAGGCCGTCCAGAGGCTGTTAGTGGACGCTAGATGGGTGCTCGTGGGTGCATGGTTCAGGGCTTTAGGTAGCAATTAGACCCAAAGGTCTTTTGATGCCCAACCCTCGGCAGGGCTAACAATTCTGGCCTATAGACTTCTACGCTCTCTCGTAAACACCGTTTCGGTTCCAAGCATCAATAAGTTCCGTTTTGGTCTAGTTACCGTACCTAAGTACAGAGACTCCATCGATCAACTCCATCCCGTCGGCATAGCAGATCTCTACCATTCTATTTGCTCCGAGCTGCCCAGTCCTTGCCCAGTCGGAGAAGGGAGTGCGGAGTTGGTCCTTGCGGGCGTCGTTCTACAGATCAACACAGAAAAAGAATCACAAAAATCACGGAAATCACACACAGAACATACAATGATCCGCTGCCCTACCGTAACAAGAGTCCATACATAGTAGCTGCAAGCTCGGTGGCACGTATTCCCAGTGGTTGGAAGACAAAGCTATACTATCGTACTATCTTTTGTTAGTCAAGGATCTGGTAATCTTCCCGTCTACGCTAGACGCAATCCACCAATCGTTATAGCTGGGCCATCAGAGCTAGCTATTCGTAGGTATAGTACTTACATACATACCTAGGTACTCAGGTATGTAGGTGCATGTACTATCTCTCGTCGTCTTAGGGGGACCAAGTTTACCGTCGCACAAGACTATTCGGGAAGAAGAGAGAAAAACGGTCGGACGGGTTTTCCAGTTGAGTTTAGAGTGCTAGGAAAGGAAGAGAGGCAGAAAAAAAAGACGGTGGACCGATGGGCGATTAGCTCGTTTCTTGGCTGAGGATCACCAGTGAACCGGAACAACATCCATCTCGCTGCCACACCCCCCCGTACCGTACATACAGGGACCTTACCCACGTCCCTCCCACACCATTCCGCAGCGAACCCAAGCATCAAAAAGATATCGTTCGTCAGTTGGTAAGTCTCATGGGCTTCCTTTCCCCACCAAGCTCTGAGTGACATTATTTTTGTGACCCCCCGGTCTCCTTAGCCCACCAGAATCCACAAGCAAATCCATGGGAGTCAGGTTTCTTTCTTTAAGTACGACTGCCATCCCTCCACCCCCCATCAATATCGCCCCCCCGACCATAAGGAATAACTTATAAGAAAAACATCTGGATTGCTGTTGAGATCGTTAATCACGCGATATCCAGCATCATCCATATCTCTATCAACTGCCATTACAACCACCTCTCTTCCCCTTCTTTACAATCGTTCTGTTTTACATAAACACTTCTTTGTAAGACGGATCCAGACCGACTACATTACTATACTACTACTACTATTACGACATACACTCACGACAAGAAGGCATTATCTCATATAGCCGAAGAAGTTGTAAGTAAGAAGTTGTCTCATAGTGTAGTAACACACATCTATCTCACCTTCTCTTTTCTGGGGTCTTACTTTTTTTCTCTCAATTTCAATTTCTTTTTTTCTGGAAAGCGAGAAAAGAAAAAGAAGAGGGAAAAAAAAGATTGCCGGGTCTCCTCCTTCTATCCCACCCTGCAAGTCTCCCCGCCGCCACACACGCTGCCAATACTACTACCACTACTACCACTACCACTCTCTCACTGCTACCATCTTACCACTACACCTCCAAATCCGACCAACCTCTTATCGGCTTCCCATACATACATGACTGCAACATTACCCTCCCCATTGTCTCTCCATTAGTACTTACACATACTCCCATCCCGCATACATACTTACACAAACGCATACCCTCTTCACTCATACACTCAAACACGACATTGCTCTTTCATAATCGTCTTCAAACTTGGTTCTATTATACCGAGTTGGCACTCGATTTACCTAAGGGAAAGAGAAGAAAAAAAAAGAAAAAAGAGGCTTATACCGCATATACACCAACGATCGTCTACTCGGCACTAGTCATATTCTATAATTATTCACCGCTCGATGCACTAACCAGAACAACCCTGCAGAGAAAGACCGACTTCTTCGATTATATTGTACACAACCCGCAGAGTTTTTTTCGGACTCTCGTTTCTCCTCAAGACATTTTCACACATACACCGCCACACACACAAAAGACCAGCAATGGTCTCAACATTTCAGATGCAGGCCTTCTACCGGCCGAATCACTTATCCGTCGACACCAACCATGCACAGAAGTACTTTGAGGAAGAGGACCAGATCCTCGACGACAACATACTTGACAGCAGCGGAATGGACTCGGGGTTAGAATTGTCGCCGCCCATGGCCGGGAGCCGAAGAGATTCGTTCGCCGTGCCGGGATCGATATTCTCGCCCAAGACGGAAGTGGGGGATTGGCAATCCGTCGACATGCAGTCGGTGCCTTCTAATAACCCCTTCCTAGAGCCCCAGAACAACAACCCTTTCACGAGAGCTGACCCGCAGGCCGCATACGGCTCGCAAAACCAGCAATGGATGGGACAGACTTCTGGCACCTGCACTCCGCTACAGTATGACGGCCTCGAGACTGCGTTCGACAACAACCAGTCTATCTTCCAGCAAAGACCTATTCAGATGCAGACCCCTTTCAGCAACCCCGGCCACCAAGTACCTCTCTTCTCCACTGTCGGTCCTAACAACCCCTCCATCCAAGCCTCAGCAGACAAGGACTGGATGGGTCAGGACTTAAAAAACCAGTCTCTAGTCAAGCGCATGCGCCCGGATACTCCGACGATCAGGTCGCATAACGAGCTTCGCCGCGGTGATGGCATCCGCAAGAAGAACGCGCGATTCGACATCCCCGCCGAGCGCAACCTCGGCAACATAGATCAGCTCATCGCCTCGACTACCGACGAGCAGGAGATCAAGGAGTTGAAGCAGCAAAAGAGGTTACTGCGTAACCGGCAAGCCGCACTCGACTCCAGGCAGAGGAAAAAGATGCACACAGAGAGGCTGGAGGATGAGAAGAAGCACTTCACCAGCGTCATCAGCTCGATGGAAGAAGAGATGGCAGAGCTCCACATGAAGCTGGAACAAGAAAGACGCGAGAGGGAGTACCTGGTGGCGCACGTCGAGAACTTGACCTTGGAGAAGGAAGAGTTGATCCGGAATCACACCATCGAGACCGGCGACCTGCGCAAGAAGGTCAGCGTCCTCACCGACCACGTTCAGAGGCTCGAGCACGCCGCCATGCCCAGCAACACCGGCTACAACAACGGCTTCAACGACATGGACAGCCTGACCATGGACACCTCATGGGACGGCATGGGATTCATGAACGAGTTCTCCATGGATACCGAGGTCAAGCAAGAGCTCCAGATCGTACCCCAGAAGAAGCCCGAGGTGTCGCTGCCGTCCGACGCCGAGAAGTCCTCCACCCAAGGAGGTCTGCTATTCATGCTCTTCCTCGTCGGCGCCTTCGTCCTCTCCAACAGGTCGACACCGACCATCCCCCGCGTGTCGGAAGATGTGCGCGAGGCCTCAGCGACCTTGCTCAACAACATCTTCAAGGACGCCGGCGTCCCCAACGGCGCCGAGAGCGCCATCGTGCCTGCCGGCCCCCAACCCTCGGGCGCGGACTGGACATCGTCAGCGTCGGTGCCCATGGCCAGCGGCAACATGGAAGGCGTCGCGCCCTCTATGCTCGGCGACCTAGCAGACTCGCTAACGCAGCCGACGCAAGAGCAGACGAACGAGCAGATCTTCTCGCTGACGCCCGCGCAATACAACGGCGTGACGTCGCAAGACTTCCTCCGGTCGCCACCCCCAAGGTCGACGAGCCAAGGACGCAGAAACCTAGCCGAAGCCCTGAGCAACATGCGCAACTCGGAGAAGCAGCAGGGCGCGGCAGAGGTATACACGCGATCGCTGCTGTGGGACCAAATCCCCGGCGACGTTGTGCGCAACTTCGCCAAGATGGTGGCCGAGTGCAACAGCGCAGGCACCGGGCAGGCCGCCGGCGGCGATGCGAACTCATGACGAATTTACGACATTTACGAAAAACAAGAGCAAGAGCAAGAGCACGAGCAGCAAAATATGCAGTTGACGAAGACGACGATGATGACGACGCCTTTACACTGCACACGTTTATGAATCAGACGAAAAACCAAGCACGCAACAACTTCATTCCTATATTTCCATTTCCGTATCTATTTTTCTCTTGTTGGTATTTTTACACAAATCTAATTCGTCTTCGGTTTTGCGAACCTTTTACTTTTTTGTTCATACAATTACTACACTTTTTTTGTCTTTTTTGACGACCCAGTGCTCGCGCGCGCACAACCCAAAATTTTCAGATCCGACGATGCTCACGCATACCGAAACGAACTATGACTTTTTTCCCTCTCTACGATCATCATCAATCATCTCATCCATCAAACAAATATCATCACCATCATTCTACTTTGTCTATCGAGCTATCTCTCTCCATCTCCGTCTCCATCTATCTATCTATCCGCAATCATTTATTGTCGACACTTTAGCAAGCGAAGCCAGCATTCATCGTCATTTTTCCGATCTGATTTAATCATAACCTTCGTCTGTCCCATTTATTGGAATAAACTCTTCAACCTAAACAAGAGTCGTTTTTCAAAGCCCGATTTTTCATACTTCGGCACCACTTAACGTTATTATTGCATGGCGAAAATGGGTCGGTCATTGGGAAGGGGGGTGGGAAAGGGGAAGGGGGCGGTGGCCGGTGGGGGGGAGGTGGAAATTGGCATTGCTGTAAGCCCTGGGGACAAGTCGAGGCTACACATTTTTCATTGTACAACGTTCACATGGGATCATTAGGAAACTTGGGGCAGAAGCCAGAGCGGCAAGGTGGCCTTTTCTCTTTTTCATCGGGAACAGCTGATTGTTATTTCTTTGGTTTTCTATTTTCTTTTCCTTTTCTCACACCTTATTCTATTCATGTTACTATCCGCCCTTCCGACCTGTCTCCGCTCTAGTCGGTAGGCTCTTCGCAAAGGGGCGGTGGTTCATAGCCGGCTTATTTGTCTCTTGAGGGGAAACTTGATCGGGATAACGTCTCACGGCATAATGGGGTCAGTTTGTAGTTTGCGGCACCGGGAACTCCCCGATAGGGTTTGAGACCTGGTGATGCTTACGAGAGCGACCTAAACGCCACGAGCACGTTTACATCTCTTTCTTGCTTCTGCCCCTCGTTTCGACCTAAGCGGCGCCGATTATTCAGGCCTAAGGAGTGGGCGGTTTGGTTTATTGGTTGGAGCGAGAATCATCCATCATCATACGAGAATGACGAAGACATGTCACGGACGAACAGCACACTGAAGGCAGTCAAGAGACAGGCAGCTTACCAGTAGCTGGAAAGGGACACCACTACTACTTTATTTTTGGGAACAGCAAGGCAAGAGAGAGAGAGATAAGAGAGAGGGCAAGCACATTTAGAGGCACCCATCATCACCATCATCCCCAATTTGCGGTTGTTTGTTCGTCTTATTTAGTTCAGCTTTTCAGCTCATCAGTCAGTTTTATTAGCGAGACATCTAAGATGAACATAAAAAAAAACCCAACAAACAGCAAAAACTAAACAAATATGAAAACTACAATGATCCCCCCAAAAAATCCAGTCTTACTCTCGCTCCTCTTCTCCTTGTTCTATGATCGCCGACTTTTTAGTGGATGACGATGATGATGATACATTTTCTCTCTTCTCTTTGGCTCGCCTGGTCTCGCTTCTCGCTTCTCACTTCTCACTTCTCACCCCTTAGCCTAGTTACAAGTAAATGAAAACAAATTCGAATAAGATGAAAAATACTACCGTCTTAGCGTTCTATCGTCCATCCATCCATCCATAGTCTAAGCTGTAACTTCGTAACCTGTAACCTCTAACGAATGAGCTACCCAATTCTCCTCATGTGCCCTCTCTCTCTCTCTCTCTCTCGACTAATGCCGAGCGAGGAGCATATGCACGATACGGATACATTAGGTTAGAGATGTAAGATCAGATGGGGTGCTTCCACTTGCCTAAATCAGCTATACCCAGCCGAAAGCATTTGTAGGTACGCTATCGTCTCGTCTGTTCCTTTTCTCCTAGGACGGTGTCATTCTTATCTAATACTACATATACTATGCTACTGCGTGCATACGATACGGGTCCCGTCCAATCCCTTTCCTACGTCGCCCACGGTAGATACATGCTAGTAGGTACAGTGTGTGCAGTGTGTGCAGGTATTATGTAGGTTAATTAATTTCCCCCTTGGAGTAGTTCGCTGCGCCCCGAGCCGGCTTGCACCAGTAGTAATACAGAGAAATAGGAATAAATTCGCACCCTCAACTATGGCCGGTCGTGATTCGCTCCGTTTTCTTACCTTTTTCACCGGCCCGTAGGTGGGATGAGCCTATCAAGTATCCTAGACATGCCCTCATCGAGCTAATAATAAAGAGAAGCCGACCCTGCGTGGTGATTGGAAGCTCGGATGCTGTGGCTTTCGCTCTGCCAAGACATCTGTATGCATCTACGCTCACGAGGGCTATTGCTTGCGCGTTCCTATTCTTTTTCTTCGAGGTCTCGAAATCTACGCTGTTTTTTTTATCCTCTCATCCTTTCGCAATGACAACAATACACGCATCGGCTTTTCCACGTATTCCCGAACAAGGTCGTGTAGGTCTAGGTCTAGTCAAGGTAGACATGGCGAATTGTTTGGTTCGAGGCCGATCAAAGCGGCCGTCACGGCGCATATTATATGAATATTCCAAGACAGGGACCCGCATCGGTTAGGTAACGGTGAGGGGGGGGGGGGAATGGTAACAAGACGACCAAGACGACCAAGACGGGCTATGTATCAGGTAGGTCAAGTAGGTCAGGTATGACAGAGCGTTCGTGTGGTCTGTCTGTATGTCTTGGATTTCCATGTCTCACACGATGCTCATTCTCATTAGGGCATCTACATACATCTAGATAAACTAGATAAAAAAAACAAAAAAGGGAGATAAAATTAAAATAAAAATAAAAATCCCGATGAGCACTAGAGTGGGAGATCAAATAGCCCGCAGGCGTGACCTCACTCATCATCGTCATCGTCATCCACACTTTTTTCTTTTCCTTCTTCAAGCACCACCCGCAAGCCGCATACGCACCTTTACCTATAACTGCACCGAGACGCCCACATGCTGTCTCAAACACGGGACTCCGGGGGAAGCATGCAGGTTTTGGAAGGGTTTGGAGCTGTTCGTCCTGTTCTTCCTGTTCGTCGTTGGTGGGTTTAGTGGGCTTGGTGGATTTAGGTGGGTTGGGTGGTGTTCACGCGAGGCAGGTTTGCGGTCCGGTCGAGCAGAAAAGGGGGTGGTAGTTGGTGGTAGTTGGTGGTAGATTAGTGGAAGATTAGTGGAAGATTAGTGGTAGTCGACGAGCAGCGACGAGGGGTTGGTTGACCTCGTGGTTTGACAACTGGCATTTTTCCCCATTCTCATCCCCCTCATCCTCATCATTCCCCCCGTTCAACCCCGTTTGACCTAATCCAACCCCATTCCGTCCTCCATCCATCTATCTTCTCTTATCCACCTTCTCTCATCCATCCAAACAAATCCCACAACCTACACCCACCACACCCACTACACACATATTGTACATAAAAAGAAAAAGAAAAAAAACACAGAACCGTATCCACCCATATAAACATACATGCATACTCACGCTTCTCCTACAGTAGCGTAAGTACCTTACCTGACTAAGGCAGATTCTGTTCGAAGTGTGTGGGCGGACTCGCGCATGCGGCCTATCCCATAGGTCCCATAGGTCCCTCGAATTCATATTATTGTCTACTAATGGCCTCGAAGGTTGGTACGGTAGGTATGAACGTATATATGTATGTAAGATCACAAGTGAGATCGGAATACGGATGTTCGCATCTGCGCATCTGCTACCAATTCAAGTAGGTCGCGCATCTACTACCTAGGTCCTAGGTAGGTAGGAAGCTCACATACCGTATTCTCTAAAATCCGCCTTGGTTGGTAACCGTACTTTCTCTACATACCTAGGTCCTACATAGGTCGTGATCTGCCTGACCTTCTGTCGATTACTGCGGACCTATCTATGACGATGGTCACACTACGTAAACATCCACAGAACATGAAAAGACTAGGTAGCTAAAAGCCGACATGGCTTAGGTGAGTACCTAGAGTCCTAGACACAGGTAGGCACTATAGCAGGCGGACAAAAGTCATAGGCGGCGTTGCACTGTCTCGCCTTAAGGCCTAGACCATCGACCCAAGCACCCATGAACAAGTGAATAAGAAACACAAGCACCTGTGGAAAACCTTTAATTCCTCCGCCGCGACCATCACTGTTACTACAATGTACTATAGCCCACGGCCTACAATTTACGGCCTATACTACGTACCTACCTAGTTACCTACGTACCTAAGGCACTTTATCCCGTCAAGCGAAGCCCAGATCAGACCAGCTCGTCCGACGACGCCCACAAACCAACGACCAGGCAGCTGGGAGCCCGGAATGCCCCGGACGGGGTCGCTGCGAGGAGGGGCGGGTAGCTGCTTTTCGCTCCAGCTTGCCTACCTAGTACCTACCTAAGGCACCTACATACCTACTTGCGCCTTTCTACCCTGTACCCGGCATCTGCTCTGTGCTCTCCCTTCTGTTTCGCGGGCCCCGTCCGTCATGCCATCATCGCCTGTGGTACGTGTCCGAATTCCTCTGGGGCGTCGTCGCACTCGGCACTTTATTCCCTCCTCCTTCCCATCGCCTTTTCCCTTTCTTTTTCTTTCCCCACGGGGATGGGGATGGGAAAGGACTGTTTTGAGTCGACTCCGTGTGCGTATGTGTGTGCGTGCGTGCGTGTCACAAACTTAGAAATCTTCATGATATGCGCGAAGAATAGGTACCTAAGGCAGGTTGGGGGGAACACGGAAGTCGGTGGCGTGCGAGCCTGTCTCGAGTAGAGTGCGATGTCGAAGGGTATAGCGACAGCATTGGCCCTCACTCGCCCTGGGATAAAACGGCAAGTTGCTGATAGAGGCCAGTGACGGGCTCGGAGTATATTTTTCGTGGCACGGCTGGGAAGATGCCTTAAGGTAATACAGGGGCTTAAGCGGCGTCCCCTGAGGTAACGATTTTCGTCCTATCAATAGCTATAGCTTCTAAGCATATATGATATGAGGGGGCAATGATAACACCGCCGTGCTCTCATCCCCAGACATTTCGAAGAGAGAGAGAGAGAAAGAAAAAAAAGAGACGTATCACCGCGTTTATTTGCCCGTTTGTGCATGTGCTGTATCTAGTTTTCTACGATTGGCATACCTTCCACAGCTTGGGTTTATGACTCCTTTCTTGTCATATAGGTCCCTTTATGCCTTAGACCGTCGATGAAGCACACCGTCGCACAAACTTCTAGATATACTACGTCGCCCACGTACAATGTAGCATTCGTAGATACCTACCTAACCTAACTAACCTATACCTACCGTCATACACAAACGGCGCATCGCATCACGCAGCACCGGCGTGCTACGGGATCGTCCAAAATCCGCCACAGAGGCCAAGATGTGCCTTGACTGCCTTGCCAGACGCCTAGGTAAGGTAAGTTCGCGCCCACTCACAGCGCGGCGGACACGTCTTACAGACGCAGATGGGCAAATGAATCCCGCCGTGTGGAAGGGAGGTTCGTGGGACGATAAGGTCGCGGGAGGCTAGGAGTGGCGTTAGGAGATAGGGGCCTTTACGTACGAATATAACACGGGCGGCGGGGGTGCGAGGCGATGCGGGAGAGGCTTGATCGAGATATCCGAGAGCGAAGTAGGACGTGATAGACACCGCCGGAGAAAATAATGCCTGCACAGGGTTTCGCAGCATGGATAGGTATGTTTCTTTCTTTATTTCTCCTTCGCGTGCATTCCAGCTTACACCAGAACACGGCTTACGCCCATCCGGGACGTGCGGCGCCTGCCCCGGAGCCACAGGTTGGGGAAGGCATTGCTGATCGCCGGCGCGATGAGACGTAAGTGAGAGAGTAAGAAGGCAAGGCAAGGCTCTGGCTCTCTATCTCTACCAATTTTATCGTAAAAAGAAACCGTTATTGGCGGCGCGTTACACTAGAAGGTCGTATATACGGACTAGGATCTTCGGGCTATACAGATTGGGGGACGACGTCTGAGGTAAGGAGTAGAGCAAAGTAACATTCCAAAGCCAAGGCTAGGCGCTTTCTCCCACGAAGGAACGGACGACATCGGGTGGTGGAACCTCGATGCTCTCCATGAGATAGTGTGCTGCTATAGCCAATGCTGATGCTGAGCTGACTGTATTCATGCAAGACATGAAGAAATATAACAACCAGCTTATACTAAAGCCGACGTAAGTCGTATACTCTAAGCCTAAGTCTAGACCCTTGTCTAAGCCCGTCGTAACCTACGCAAATCGAGACAAACAATAGTGTATGCCTCTCCAACCCGAACGGGTCATCAAGGTGCCAAAGAAGTGAACTCCTACCGGTCGATCCGGTATATTAAAGATATATGAAACAGAGGCAGGCTCAGTCAGCCGCATGCCCTTCTCCGCATGGGGAAGCGAAGCTAGGAGCTTGTGTGGAAGGGATGGGACGGGATGGACATATAGCACGAGTGTCTGGCGTCCAGTGAATCAGGGTTACTTAGCAGTAAAGTCGCAGCCATAAAAGTCTTGTCTGCCTCGACAAGACCAAGCGCCGAAGAGCCACCAACCAACCAAGCAACCCAATTGAACAATTGAACCAATTCATCATCGAACCGTGCCCCCCCATTGGCGGCGACGGGCGAACAAGCGAACGGGCGCGCTGCCCAAAGTGCACAATTGCGCATTTACGCCATCCAGACATCCAGATATCCAGGTAATCCCGTAAGCCAAGCAGGCAGACTTTCCCACCCCGAGTCCCTTGTTCTAGGGGATCTACGGCGTAGGCAGCGCATCTCCTACACCCCCCTATCGACCTATCCTCCCGCTCGCTCACCCCCCCCCTCTTCTTCCCGGACCACAGAGAAGAGAGACGCCCCCCTCCTAGACCGGCGAAGAGACACAAACAAAGAGAAGAGGCCGCACCTTATTCAGAAACATGCATTTCCCCCACAATCGTCGATGCATATGCAGAGATGATGTACAGAAGCATATCTAGTACGCCGCCACCAGCTGCGACCTCGCCCTCCACCACCGCACCCCACGAATGAGGACAGAGGTAAAACTGACTTGACTGGCTATTCCAAAAAGCTAAGAGAGAAGGGTGTTGTGTCTTGGCCCCTCCCCCAAATCGGCCATCCTTATCCGTTGCGCATTCGCTCGATCGGTCTCTATCGTCATGTTTGCCAGTACAAAGAGGGAATCTGCCCTGCCCCAGGATAGGTGCATACCTGCTACCAAGATGACTACGTACGCGCACACATACATACATAGGTACATACCCATACGCTGTAGTACAACTACGGCTACTGCTACTGCTACTGCTTGCATTGTCAAGACCTCCGCATCTGTTGCGCGAGGGATGCCGTAATAGAGCGCCACGAAACGGACCGGAGCACTGCATAGTCGCAAACGCGATTGACGAATGGCCAAGATTAGGTATGTTTCTGCTTCTCCTCTCTACCATCATAGCTACTATTACCCTCTCTCTCCTCTCTCTCTCTCTATAGTACCCTGCGAACGAGTCCGAGTCCGCGGGATGCACATGCTTATTTCTATCTCTTCTTGGGGTTTGTAGGATTGTACTTGTCCTTCCATATCCTAAGCGCGGTGCGTCATTGGTTAGTAAGGGAGCGAGCGTTGCAATAGGAGGTAGACATGTAGATGTGTAGATGCTAGATTCGGAGAAGTTCGGCAAGGACCACTTGGAAAAAAGGAACAGCGCAGAGTAGCAGAGCAAAGCAATAGGTAGGTAGAGACAGGCTAGGTGATAGGTAGGTAGCGTAAGAACATCGATAGACAAGAAAAAAAGAGAGTGAGAGAGCGACGACACAAGCGCCGGGCAGCTCCGCTATTGCAACTGAGGCATTTACATTGGCCATGGCGTGAGCGAGCTAAAGCCACGACGAAACAAGTGGACAAGCGAGGAGGGACCTAAGAAAAGAGGGAAACAAAAGGCGACAATTCCCGGGTTCGGTGAAAGATGAGGCTCTGATTCGCCTATCCGCCCCTAGACCCCGACCCGCGAGGCCCGTTTCCGCGACCCGTCCTGTTGGAGAAAGACAAGCGTGGAAGCCCAAATAAAAAAGAGGGAAAAAAGAGGAGCCTTGTTCTAGACCCCCCGTCCGGAGAAACCAGCTTCGTCAAGAATCAAAGTTGGTAAGTGATGTAAAAAACAAAAAAAAAGTAAGGCGAACAACTTCGCTACTGGTTCCGAGAGCACGGAGAGCCCTAGTCGTCTACCTGTCTACCTTAAAGGGGGAAGCCACTCACCCGCGACGGCCGGGGTCCTGCAGCACTCTACTGCTCTACTTTGCTGTGCCGCCGACGCACGGGGGGTGAGGTAGCGAAAGGGAGAGGGAGATCGTGCCAAGATGGGTAATCATAAAAGTGGCCGTCGTACGAGAGATCTTATGAGACTGGAGGAAACGTAAACAAATCGATGACAACTTACCATGTATTTCCAAGGGTCTTGTTGCCGTTCTCCTCCGCCAAGCGGTAGTACCTCGCAGCAGCATACTATAGAGGAAGCATACGGTTAGTCTCATGTGATCTTCCTTCCCCCTTTCCTTACTCAGGTAGCGCGATATGTAATGTACGTTGTAAGGTATGGGTATACGGAGGAATGGTAGTTAAAGGGGTAAAAGGGGGGGCTATTTCGTGGATCTGGTTAGGTGTCTTAGGTGTCTTAGGTGCTTAGGTACGTAAACCTGTCTCAGTTCAGGTGATGCGTCGCCAGGTGGCCCTGATTTGCGGCCGAGCTTAAGCCTCATTGCTGCCCAACGGGAGAGGGATCGCGATCTGCCAGCAGCCAACAGGCATACTTTAGCTCGCCGCTTCTCCCTTTGGAGAGGCACTAGACAGAGACAAGACATCACAGACATCTTGATCTAACCGTGAATGCTAAGCGAGCCGGAGCTGAATCATGAACAAGCCACAATCTAAACCACATGAGGCTGACACCTCATCGATGTCTAGCTGTCGCTCATGGGTGCATGGTGTGTTGTTGTGCTGTTTAAGCGTTCGCAGCTTTGGGCAGGGACGTGAGGCGACGGATTCGGAAGTGATATGTGACGGAGAGAGGAAATAGATGGGCGGCGAGGGAGGGAAAGGGGAGAAGGAGGAAGCGAGACTGGGCTAGCTTTTTCGCCTTTGCGCCTAAACTAACGCTCAACGTCTCTCAACGTCGAGCCCGTCGAGACGTACCTTGTCTTTCTTGCATCCGAAGCCCTCAAGATAGCACCATCCGACCTCGTTCATGGCATCTGTGTAAACCGAGGAGCCCCGTTCGTTAGCCTATCCCGTACATCGCATACATCGCATACCGCAACTTTCGTCCACGCGACGAAGAGGTGGTGGTCTGTTCTCGACAGGTAGGTCGGACCACATCACTTACCGGTGTCTCCAAGGTTTGCGGCCGTCTCGTAATACTGCCCGATATTAGATATTAGCCGATCTGATCATCACACACACACAAAAAAAAACAAACAGCGGGACTCCTTAACGACGGCAATATGCCTCTGGTTAAGCAGGTAGGGTATACAGGCGTAAAGTGTCGTAATCATCCCTTCTTTCGCTCGCTCTTTTCCCCTTTCCGATTCTTCCACACACACATTGACTTCATTAACACACACACACTTTTCTCGATATTCATTAATCATCCACTTGACATAGCTCCTACTACCCCTATTCCGGCCGGGTGCTTCAATAATGAAACGGTGACAGTAACGTAAGAGATGACCCACCTGCTTGGCGGCGACTGGGTCTTGGGGGATGCCCCAGCCGTGGCGGAAGCAATTCGCCAATTCGAAGATGGCCAGGACGAGCTCGCCCTTGGCGGCGCCGCCTTTCTTGAGGCCCGCCTGTAGCGCCATGCTCTCGACCGCTGCCGCGTTCGACGCCGCCGCCGAAAGGTACGTGACAGCTCTCTCGGGATCTGGTTCGCAGCCCCAGCCGTGCCTGAAAGTCCGCCAAAGCGGTCGTTAGCTTCGCTTCTTTTGACCCTTTGAGATGGATGACCGTCATGATGATGTTGATTATGATGTATTTCCGATCATTTTTGTGCTGCCGCAATACTTCGTATTCGTATTGTCCAACCAGTCAGTAGACAACTTTGCCACCGACGGTCTATTCGCAAGTTGACCCATCCATGATGTTTGCTACCCAGAAAGCCGCGACTCCTCCTCGTCCTCCCGGCCCTAACTTCCGCATCTCATGGAGGCAGGCCGGAGAGACCGATTCTAGACCCGCAAAGCAAGGAGAACGTGCGCGTCACAGATAGACACGAGTATAGCGCGAAGACGCAATCTGCAATCTGCAGTCTGCAAACTGCGAAGATGCGATTGCTTCCATAAATAGTAGCACGGTGCATCGCATCGCATCGCATAAACCCAAGACCAAAAAAAGAAAAAAAAGAACGGAGACAAGATGCGGAAATGCGAAAATGCGAGATAGTGGCGATCCAAACAAAAATACTGACCTCAGAGCGAGTCCGTAGAGGACCTGACTCAGGGGATTATTCGCCCCCTGCGGATCGGCCAAGCGGCCGAACAAGGCCGTGGACTGGTCGAGCTGGCCCTCCTCGTGCAATCGGATGGCTTCCTGGATCTGCTCGTCGATCGCCTTCGACGAGACGACGCCGTCCGATCTGGCACTCCCCCCTCCCCCACCAACACCACCAGCACCAGCACCACCACCGTAACCGTTGTTCCCCCCAGCTCCGTTATAGCTCCTTCCGTTTCCGTTTCCGCCCTCATCGTACAGTCTGAGCCCGGCCAAGTCCGCGGACGAAGGGTACGGCGAATGAGAGGCGGACGGCGACGGGGCCACGTTGACGCTAGGGGACCTGCTCCGTCGCTGGCCCCTCTCGTTGGCCTCGGCGAGGATCGTGGCCCTCTTCTCCCACTGGCTCTCGCTGGCGTCCTTGTCGGCCACCACCACCACGCTCACGTTCGCGTTCACGTTCGCGCCTGCGCCCACTCCCCCCGCGCCTAAACCCACGCCCGCGATCGCCCCTCCGATCACGCTCCCCACCGCTCCCTTGCCGCCGCTACCGTCCGCCGCGCTCACGTTGATCTGCGGCAGGTTCTCCGGCACGAACTCCGACGTCTGCGGCGCCTTCGACAGGTGCAGCCGCTGCGAGAGCCGGCGGTGGGTCGACGGCGCCGCGGGCTGCTGCTGTTCGCTCTGCGCGGAAGACGTGCTGGACGCGCGCGAACGAGGCCTGAACACGTCTAAGCTCCTGCGCGATCGCGAGCCTCCCGCACCATGATGGTTATCTCTAGCGGATGGTGGTCCCGTCGTCGTCGTATTCGTCGTCGCCGTCGTCGTGAGGTAGTTCCTGTCCGTAGGCGGGTGGATGATCTCCTGCGCGTGCGTGTCCGACCGGATGAAGGTGAACTCGGGCCCGGCTAGCCTATCCAGCGTCTCGCGATCGACGCCGCCGTCGAAGTGATCCTTCTTTCTGACCAGATCGCGGAGCCCCATCGTTTATTCGTTTTTTATGTTGTATTATATTTTTGTGTTTTCGTTTTTTCGTTTTTTCGTTTCGTGATTGGTCGCAATTAGGGAAGTATTTCGCTCTGCTTCTTCTCGTTTCTAATACTGATGTTTACATATATCAAGGAGGTCCAATGGTAAGGGTCGTAGTCGTTAAAAATGCTATGAGGTAAGTAATTATAGAATTGAATTCGTTCGAGCAGCTTTAGTCGCAGTCAGTCGTAACAGTAGTAGTCGAGTAGTCGCAGCAGAAGCAGTAGCAGCAGCCAAAAGTCGTCCCTCGGTTCTTTAATAGGCTTTCAATTATTTCAAGCTAAGCCGATTCACCCATTCATCCCAATTTAAACAGCCCCAATGACCAATCTTACGCGCCGAGCCCTCAACTGTACTCAGTACTCTTTAGGGGCCTTAGGGGAATGACTGGCCTAGAAAAAAGCACAGAAGCGCAGAAAGGGGGCTGTTTCAAAGGTTGATTTTCAGCTTCCCATTCGGCATTCGCAGCCACCCCTTCGAGTAACAAGAGACAAGAGACAAGAAATTGAAAAGAGAACAAGAGACAAGAGACAAGAGACAAGACATACAACCCTTTGTTTCAATCCATCCGGTACGAGGCACAGTCTGCACGGTCTGCACGGCTTTTACCTCTTTTCAGAGAACCGGCGCGCCAAGATTGGCTCAACATTGACCGTACCTGTTTCGGACAACTTTTTTAGGGTCGCAGGATGGATCGGGATGGATCTTGAGGGTCTTTGAGGGGACTCTTGTAGTGTTTGTAGTGTTTGTAGTGGGTGTAGTGGGGGTGACCTGGAGGTAACCTTTCTGGGCTGAGGTTGGTTGCAGTTTGCGCAGGGACCCAGGGGGGGAGAGGCGGAAGAGGGAGCCCCCTTTTACCATTACTGCTTATAATGGAAGCCCTAACCTAAAGGCTTTTAGAGAGCTCTATTAGGCGGGCGGGCTGCGGTTAAGGCGCTGGGCAGCCCTGAGTGCACCTGGGTTGGTCGGATTTTAGCGCATCAACAGCTTGGCAACGGCGCAAAATGAAGATTACCTAATCATCAATTTTATCAATTTTACATTGGAACAAATATGATAAAAACTGTATCAAATTAATGCACCTTAGAAAAGCAATTGACTGATACGGTTCACGGTAACAGGAACTCAAGACAAATAGCCCTTGACTAAATCGCTTCCAGTCAATCGAGTGCGCCTAAGGGCCCTATACTTTCACTGGTTTCAGCGACACTATACAGTAACCATTGGAGAATTGGAGAATTGGAGATGGATCCTATTTTCTATCACAAGACGTATACACACAAATGTGCCATTGACTCATTGTCAATATCACAGATTTCAGACGACAACAGTGAAAAGACAATACACTTTATTGACTGCAACAATTATCTATCTCTCTCTTATCTTTTCTTTTTTCTTCTCTTTTCTTCCTCGTTACTCGTCAGGGGTATCAATTCCCTAACGAACGCCTCATCCGAGGCGCATCATCGCAGAAGGGGTATCAGGTCCGTAGTGCAAAGGGCATCCCTCAAACGCCAAACTAAAGAGGCCGTGGCATATATGCCCGTTTAGATAGTAGCCTAGAAAGACTAGTAGAAGACCGCATCGCAGAAAATCAGAACACTGTCCTTTAGCATATTCATGTCGAACATTGTCCAAGAGACAATCGTTGAGAAGACCTAGATGTGTTAGTACGGGAGTTAGCGGCGAACGCACCCCCCCGAAACCCATCGGACTCCCATTAGAATCCGATGAAGTCTTTTTGCTGCGCGAAATCAAGGTCGTCATCATCTTCTTTCTTGATGAACTCCTCGACATCGTCAGAATCGATGTCGTCGCTGTCCGCCGCGGCGTCCTCATCATCGCTCGACAAATCTTCTAGGTTACCCGCCGATAGGCGGTTGCTCTTCTTGCGTAGGACACTCGCCCTTTCAATATGGGGACGCTTACAGCCCTTGTTCTTACAAATACCCGTGTTGCTGAATTCCGGGCACTCGAATACGTGGCGATAGGTGCATCGAGCTCCCTGCTCGCAGTATCCGTACGTGCCGAAAGCCTGGCACACCGGGTCTGCCAGAGAGTGCTCCGCGTGCACGTACGAGCACGAAGGGTTGTGACAGTTGCCCTTGGCGAAATGCACGCAGAGGGGGGTACGCTGCTCTGTAATGTCATGTGAAAGGTCGCAATCTAAACCATGAAGGCATTTACCCTTGACCAAGTAGTCTCGGCATATAGCCGTCTTCGAAGCGTCGTGGACGTAGCGGCACGAGGGGCCTTTGGGACACGATCCTACAAGGAGACATTAGTACCTGCACTGGGGACCTTACCACGCCGCAATCCTCCGTGATTCGCGAAATGGGCTTTTCCCTAAGTTTGAGGAAGACGATACCGGTCCATGCGAAGGTCTTGCAAAGTTCGTTGACCTTCGTTACTCCTCCAGCGTAACTAGCAATGCCATTTTTATCAGTATCGAACTCCTCTTTTGTCTCGGGACACATACCGCTGGGCTTGCACGACACCGTGCCGAACGAGGTTGCCATGCTTGGTTCGATAAAACTTGACTCCGCCGATGGTAGTCACCTTGGGGGTAGCGGAAGGGGGGTTGACATCGTCTATACATATCTTAGTCAGAGACTGAAGGTTACGTGCCTTCTCGTAGGACTACTTACCTTGTGCTTTCACAAGCTTGCTACCTTGCTGGACAACTCGGAAACGGATACCATCCACCATCACCTCGAACGGAGAAGCTGACTGTGGTACGTTAGGTTGATCAGTGGAAGTTGGGCTAGCACCGGCCTGGACTACACTGCTCATGAATGCAGCCTTCTCCTTCTTGTCTCTCTTCAGTTGCTTCTGGCGAAGTGTCTGCTCAATTGCATTGACGCGATTCTGCGATTCCTTCTCGTAGACATCAGATTTGATCAATTGCAGGTGGCGGTCATGTTTAGTGACAAATGTCGCTGAGGGAGTGGGAGAATCAGAGGCATCGTTAGATCCTTCGCCCGAGTCGGAGGCGGGCTGGGTTTGGGATTGGCCATTAAGGACCAAGGTCTTGTTACGATACACCGGTCGGAATCCGCCACGGCCTCCACGGCCTCCACGGCCACCCCGATAAGTTGAGGGAGAGGGATACGGGGAAGCGCGGTAAGACGAAGTGCGAGAAGGACGAGGGGAATCTTAGTGCATGGAGTTAGCATCATCTTCGGAGATCCTGGACTGAGACAAGCCTAGGGCCTAGGGCATTTCAAACCTGAGTGAGGCTGACCATCGCGCTGGGCCTTGAAGCGATTGATTCGGCCTAAATGAAGGTGAGCGTGAATTTCTAATGAGAATTTAGTGTCAAGACGCACTGGCCAGGTTGGAGATCTTCGCGATCAACTCCTCGTCCTCGGGGGATGACATGATGGTAACTAAAATATCGCAATGTAAGCCAACGAGAGATCAATCGTCAATGTAGAGGATGGGTGTTGCTTTATGTTGTGTTTGCAAGATGATAAGAAGGTGACAAGACGAAAGAAGTCGGTGGCGAACAAAAATGTGTGTACTATGTAGGTCCTAGGATATTATGTAGGATGTTGGGATGTGTAGTGGGGTGTTTTCTACTTTAGTCTTTAGACAAGGAGATCAGTCGTATTGCGATTAGTCTCGTAACATAACCCATGCGTCTGCTAAGAACAAAGAAGGTGCTAGGGATATTGAAGGTCTGAGTAGCCGCTACCGTGATGCGCGGTTATGAGAATGTCGGGATGTCGGGATGTTGTTGTTTGACTTAAATAGTCCAATAACAGTGATGGGATGGATTTGAATATGATTACGACAGATGATTCTTGATTCTTGATTCTTGAGAGGAACAAACCTTGAGAAAGTATTTGGGATGACGATAGCTGACAAAACCTCAGCTGCGGCAAATACTAGTGTCACGATGCTTTCTTGAATAGATTGGTGTTGCTTGTGACGACGTGAAGCAGATGGATATTAATAAGTCGGTGTTTTTGTGTTCTTGGTGGAATTGAACAATTACGATCCCATTGCAGGTGATTCAGATCCATATGTCAGCATGGGCACCTAGCAGTGGGGCAAGGTACTTATCTAATCTAAACTCTATTTAGTTTTCCACCAATCAACGGACATCAGCTATTGGATTATAAGACCCGCCCAATTAAGTAATCCACTGCCTTGTTCCTGCTATTCGCGCTGTTCGCAGCTTACCTTAGGTAAATACTAGGTAGGCTGGCAGGCTGGTAGGCAGGTACGGTGCTAGCGGTTTACATCATTTCTTTAACCTTCAACACTAACACTTCAACAACTACCAAACACAAAACGCGTTCTTTCAACTCTCAACCTCCGAAAATTTCAATTGCATTCAACAACCCACATCTGCATAATACCAACCCGTAGATATAACACCAATCAAGAAACCTTAACTCCCTATCGATAACCGCATTCTCGAAATCGTCTAGCATCTTCGAATATCATTCCAAATATTCGAATATCATCGGGCGCGTCCATCAAGATGGCCACCCCTCGGGTCAAGGCCGAGCCGAAGATCAAGCCTGATCCCGCCGTCAAGCCAGAAGGTGACGATGTTGCTCCGTCGCCCTTATCCACTTCCTCCGACGACATCTACGAGGATGCCGGAGATCTCGAATTCTTCGATCCTAACAATATGAGCGACGCTTCGGTTTACCTAGCCCACCTGCCTAAGTACCTCTTCGACGCCTGGAAAAGCCTCGACGACGATACCGAGATGCAAATCGGAACAGTCCGCACATGGGAAGAGAAAGGTCCCAACGGTGAGGTTAAGGTAAATCGCCAATCCCAACCATCGTCGTGCAATATTTGATTTGCAATTATTATAATAACAATGCTTACACGTTTTTCGCAGCAACGCATGGCAGTCTTGCTAGACCACAATCTTGCGCCTCATCAGCAACTACCTAAAGAATACAACCTAGATATCAAAGACATGAATTTAACCAACACTTTCCTCTTTACTGAGCAAGATCTTCCGGGATTTAAATCCAAGGCACGACAGGCCCCCAGTGATATCCCCTCGTTCCTTCGTCCGAAGCGAGACCGTAGCGATGATGAGAAGGAGAAGGACGAGGAGGAGAAGAAGCGCGGCCGCAAAACCCGTAAAATCCGCTATCGAAAGGCCATTCCCAGTTAGTAATGCCCTTGCTTACTTCCTACTACTACATACAATGTCACTAATAAGACACAGAGAAAACAATTCTCCGTGGCAGGTTCCGTCACGAGCTCAACTGTCAACCTGTCTGGACGCCAGAGACTAAGCATTGGCTCAGCGTCCGCAACACAGATGCTATGAAGCCCAGGGCAACTACCACACTCACCTCTTCCGGCAGGCCTACCAACCTCATCCAGGCCGGCGCGCACGTCTCGAACGACAAATTCAGCAACTTTGTTGTAAGTGTTACATTGGTTCCTATGTCTATTTCCCGGTACACTAACGTTGTTTTTAGCGTTCGGCTCCTCCCGAGATCAAGAAGGGAGGCAAGAAACCGAGAGCAGAGAAAGCTGCCCGTCTACCCGAGAGCGTACTCCGCGACAATATTTTCCAGTGTTTCGAGCGTTACAGCTACTGGTCCATGCGAGCCTTCCGGACCGAACTCAAGCAACCCGAGGCGTGGCTCCGGGAGAACTTGGACAAGGTCGCCATCCTGCACAAGACTGGACCCTTCGCGAACTGCTGGGAACTCAACGCGGATTACAGAGGAGTGGTCGACATCTTCAAGGCCGATGGTGTGGCGCCCGATCTCGCTCCTAATGGGGAAGATGAGGGAGACGTGTCTGAGTCCGACGCGGAAATGGAGGATGTTATTCCGGCTTAATTTGAGAACGAGCATCTATGGAGGGCAGCGCCAGCTGTCAAACCCGGTACACGGGGGTACACGGCAGTATACAAAAAAGGAGTTAGGGCGTCTTTTACGAATGCATAGATGGTGCTATTTTTCCTTGTACCATAAATGATACCCTCGGCGTCGCAACCAGGTCTGAGGTTTGCTGGCGGTCGCTTGCAGAGGTTTAAGTTGGCATGATCACTTCTATGCGAGGAATCTTACCGAGCTTTATAGATGGATGAGTTCCTATCATGACTTTCGTGGTCTATAGTGCGGAACATTGATGCTTACGTACACAGTGCTTTGTAAGTGAATCGAGACTTATTAATTCTGACGTATGCGGCGCTTTCTGTTTGCCCAGGGATGCACCCAGGTCTTGGCGGTAGACATGCCGAAATACGGTTGGGGGGATGACATACATACACTAGAAACCTTGTGACGATCAATGAATTGAGCAAAGTTCCTTAAAACCCTAGCGACCTCTCCTTTTATGATATATTCAGATTCATGTCGTAACCCCTTCTTAGAAGTTATTACCAACCACATGGGTCTCGTCACTAGTACCTAAGTCTCGCAGCTGGTCCCCGCAAATTGTCACACTCCACCGCATGAGCTTTCCCCTTTTCTCCGCTTTCCTCCACCGTCTTATGTAAGCCTCCTCTCTACTACATACATACATTCATACATACATACATACATACATACCTAGTACCTACAGTACATACCTAGTAAACGCAACTCCCACATAAACACACTCCACAATGAGCATCTTCCTGGACTTCGACGGCACGATCACGGCGCAGGATACGATCAGCCACCTGGCCGACTTCGCGCTGGGGGTGCGCGCCGAGGAGGGCCAGGACCTGAAGCAGCAGTGGGCGCAGGTCGTCAAGGCGTACGTCGACGACCACGGCGCGCACGTCGCGGCGTACCGTCCGCAGCCGGGCGGGCGGAGCTTGCCCGAGCACGAGATCGAGTTCTTACGGGATCTGAAGACGGTGGAGACGCGGTCGTTGGGCAGGATTCATCGGTGTGCGCTCTTTCGCGGGATCGACCCGGATGCGTTTAGGGAGGTTGGGAGGGGGCTTGTGAGGGAGGGGAAGGTGAGGCTTAGGGATGGGTTTGCGAGGTTCGTAAGGGAGAGGCGGGGAGAGGGGTGGAGGGTTTGGGTGTTGAGTGTTAATTGGAGCTCTGCGTTTATTGCGGGCGCTTGTGGTGAGTTGGAGGGCGTGCAGGTTATCGCGAATGATATTAGGGAGGATGGGTCGATTGGTGGTCCTAAGGTGTTGAATGGTGACGGCACCGGGGAGCAGAGGATCATGACGAATTCGCGCGATAAGTTGGATGCTATGGAAGCTGTGATCAAAGCAGAAGGGTTGTCCGCGAAACCGTCGGTTTACTTTGGCGATTCGACGACGGATCTAGAGTGTCTGCTTGCTGCGGATCTGGGGTTCGTCATTTCGGATAAGGAGGACTCGCCGCTATTGGAGACACTCAGCAGAATAGGAAAGGAGGTTCCTCATGTACGAGATCTCAATCAGGGTACGGCGGGTAAGCTGGCCTGGACTTCGAACTATGAGGATATTCCTGGAGACATGTTTGTTCTTAGTTGACCCGAACTGGATCAAAATGGAAGGCAGGAAAAGTGCTCCCTGTGTACCTAGATACGTTAGCTGAGCTGAGACCGATACAGAATACCGAACGATCACGGAAGCGATGTGTCATCGGCACATTCATGATGTAACGATTCTAACAATCATTCCTAAAGGCTATTCCATAGTGAGAAGAGCGAAGGCGCGTTCCTCATTACTCGTCATCGAATCTTGTCATACATGCTAGCAGTCGGTCGGGTAAGTCATTTGCAAAGCACCAGCTTCCAAGTGAAGCAAAATACTCAGAATTCCACTGCTGGGTCTTAACAACTAGCCTAAACATTGCCCTATGGTCAAGTACACTTACCTACCAGTCTTATCCGCACACCCCCCATTTTCCCACCAAAACTTACGACTTTCTCAAAGCGACAATTAATTTTAGAAAAATGGCAAAAATATCAGAACCACATTTATAGATAGCTATTGCCTGTTTATTTACTAGTCCTTAGTTTTTATACGATTAAAAACGGCATAAAGGTAGTATAAGCCTTAAAAATTGGCCAAAATTTTTATCTCACCAAACAGACGGAATGTTGTTAAAGAAGCTACTATTGGCATTTTTAACGAGCCACAGCACAACTAATCATGTACTAAAACTCATAAAACTTTATACAAATATATTCTAATCAAATCTCTTGTGGGAAAACCCCTTACACGTACCAAGGGAAAAGCAGACGTAAATGAAGCCTAAAACTAGGCGCAGCAAAAACAGTGGTGATAATCCTTGGTGTTGTTCGTTTCGTTGTTGTAAAAGTGTGGGTGTAGCACACGTACGTAAGCTAATACAAATGTGTGGGATTTGACCCCACCATGTCAGGTGATATAATTATGTAAGCGATGATTACATAACTGTACCAACATCTCTATAAGCCTATACTAATAAATTTATCAGAAACTTATTCCTAATATTTTAAATTGCCTTGTAAAAGTGCAAGTTTTGGTATGAAAGTAAGGGGTGTGCGGATAAGATTGGTAGGTAATTGTAGTATGTTTCTACAGACACCTCATCCTCCCTACGCTAATTAGATACGAGTCCCCCGTTATGGATGACCTAGGGTTCAGTTCTTACAAGGACCTTGGCAGAGATAAATAAGCTGGGGCTGTAGTAGTTAGAAGTTGGTAGATCAGAGACCTCAAGCTAAGTTTGAAGAAGTGTCCAAGAAGGTTATATCTACATTTATTGCTTTGCTCGAAATGTTCATCACATACTCAAAAGCATTATAATAGCGGCATTTCAATAAGCTGCTTACATGTTAGTGTTACCTGCCATATTACATTGCGTGTCCTGAGATACCTTACACGTTACCTGGAACCTGCGGGTTACCTTTCTATACCTCCGCGAGGATAGTATATGTTAGTGAGCCAACCTTTACTCACCAATATATTTAATTGGTAAGTATTTGGCCATAGAAAATGGTTAGAAAAATACGAGATATCTGTGCTGAGTACCCTTTCATAAGTAAATAAAAGTATTTGGTTATATAAAGATCAACGGAAAGATACAGCCTCGATACCTGTGGAGTAAAGCCCATCCACTATCATGTTCCATCCTGGCGGAGGTGTAGGGAGGTATGTATGGGGTGAGGGGATAACCGTCCAATACTACAATGCATTCAATACGTCCATACTCAGTAGGTACCTAGGTAGTATTGATACAGGTAGTATTAATTAATACAAGTCCTGCTACCGGAGGATACCTACCCCTCCCCCTCACTTTCTACAAGTTAAAACCATCTTTCATAACCTATACCTACCTGGCTGATGCTACGGCCTCAGCCTTACGCCATCGATTAAGTGAAAGTTACCTGGGATACACCATGTCTTTTTCAGGGTCACCCTCGGTATCATTCGTAGGACTTTCAGGCAGTGACAGCATTTCCTGGGTACACCAAGGTTCCCCCATGCCCCGGTACGCAAAAATGACGTCTTCCAAATTTATTGCTTGAATGCCACACTAACGTAGTTCTTTCACGTAACCAGGGAAAGAGATAATGCTTTACGATACCTACACGACAAAGAAGATCCATTCCAAACGGTTTTTCTGAAAGATACTAGGTACAAGGAGATACAGGATGTATTCCGCCATGTTGATCACTCACTTGGAGATGCAGCTGGTGGCTCTGGACTAGGTTCTAAGCCGACATCCACAAGCAGCGCGAAATCTGCAAGCCAATCTCTTTCCGGTCGCACATATCAAGATCTAGTTGCAAACCCTGATGAATTTGCTTATCACTGGGAGAAGAAAGCCGTCCCATACCTGAAACAAACCATGTTGAAAGAGCTAGATGTGTTATCGGTGGCTGTGGCTAGATCAGTGTCAGGGGAGAGAAGAGATGTTGTGTTCCTAAGTCGATCAAAATTAACTGATTCCCGAAAGAACGAGTTGCAGAGTGAGATCAAAGAGGCATTCCCGAAACAATTTCGATGTACGCTTGACTTCCACTTTTCTCCAGGGGAAATAACTCCTGCTATGGAAAAACGGGACAACGTCTGTACGAGGAAGAATCCTTGGCAGCACACAAAACCGATGATGGGAGACTCTGCAGGTGTCGGGTCTGAATGGAACGGCGGGACCCTTGGCCCAGTCCTCGACATTGGCGGAAAACCATATTGGTTGGTAAACTGCCACATCCTTGCCGATACTATCAAACGCCTGCAGCTTACCGAAGTCAAACGTTGCGAGAATGTTGAACTATACCAGCCATCCCTCCAGGACCACGTTGAGGTTTTTTCATCGTTTAAAACACCAGGGCTCAATCTACTTGGCACCCTTACCTCATGGTCTGGGGAGCCATTCAAGACAACACGGAAGTCTCTGTTCACATTCGTTACTGGAGGAGATCCGCATCACGTCGTTACAGATTGGGCCATCTTTGAAGCCTCGATCAACCTACGAAACAACCAGATGAGGGTCCCTAATGTGGAAACTAACGATGAAAATTACGTTCGTTCCGGTTCTCGCCCGAGAGGGAAAGAAGAGGTGAAGGTCTCTGGTAGAACTAGTGGGTTTACCAAAGCTTTCATCTCAGAAGTCCCTTCTGTCGTGCTGTCTGGCAGATGGAACAGGGTGCCCCATGGGGAGAATTTCATCTGGAAAAGTGGCAATAGTACCAGGCTGGTGACGCGAGAATGGACACTCTATCATGGACTGACACCATATGGTCCTTTCGTCACGGATGGCGCCGGCATTCCGGGAGACTCCGGCGCCTCTGTTGTCGACGCCAACAACAATGAGTTTTATGGCCTTGTGTGGGGCCGAAATGAGTATTCAGACACCTACCTTGTCGATGAAAAGGACATTGCTCTTGATCGTTACCATATCCCTCGCCTTACTTATTTTACCCCATATGATGATATTTGCGATGACATCCAAGAGAAAATGAAGTCATCACAACGCCCCAAACTTCCAGATATTGCAGGGCCCTCACGCCTACCCCTTCCTCAACCGCCTCAGCGCTCGAGTGCAGCCACTCAACCTAGCCAACGATTTCGTGAGACGATCAGGATGATTCTTTCCATCGCTGTCCCACAAGCAAGCAGCACGCCCCATTCACCTAAAGCACTCCCTGTTCGTGTCATCTCTGGTACAGTTGATATGAGATGAATTTAGCATTGTTACCTAATTTTACCAATGCCTGACACTAGTTCGAACAAGAACAAAATAGATCACTTCAATGATGATTGGTGACCACTGGTATGTTGAGATGGAACATACAATGTCCGAGGGTCGTCATCAGATCGTGATCTAAGAGAGTACCTACTCATGTACTCAAACCTACCACAGTCGAAAATGCCGATGCCGCACAACTTCGAAGCCTACAGTATACACATTATACTCCGTTAACCTCCGTCAGGGAGGTTGCTTCCAAGCTTCTGATCTGATGAAGGGGCTGGCTAAGGTAATAGTACTGACGATAATGGTAGTATTGTCTGAGTCGATATGATCAAGTTGTGCCCGGGAAAGACGGTTCAGACTGGGGTTGCAGCTTATGAGTGCCGTACTGTGGGACGTCGGGAAGATTGGTGAAGAAGTGGTTTCATGACTTAAGAATGATGATTTGATTTAGTGTTTCTGATATACGTCTAGGTATTTGATAATTATTGGTTCTTGGGTTCTTTTAGGGGGAGTTGTTTCCTTTTATCATCCATTAGTCTGCTAGTTGGGCCTGGATATTTCCTACCTGTGAAAATACCAAAAAAAAAAACACATTTCCTGAAGCGGAGATTCCAGAGTGAACACATACCAAGACTTAAAACTATTGACTGAATAATTTGTCAAAAGCTAAATGGTGTCAGAATGTCTAGATCTCTTATAGTGATTAGGGCGACTCGTCAATCACCCCCTTCAAAGTCCCAACTGCGCATCAGTAACAAAATGCCCACCAGCAGAACATCTGTACCCCCCGGTCTGCTGAATCCACACAAAACCCATAGGACAAATCCCCATATCCCTCAATTTGACCTGGGCCTGCTTCTCCCTCAACATAGCCTCCTCCCTCGCCTTCCTCTTCCGCTCCTCGATATCCCTCAATCTCCTCGCCTCCTCCAACTTCCGCTGCTCCTCCCGCCTCTTCGCCTCGTCCCTCTCGCGTTTGAGTGCCTCCTCCCTTTCCTTGATTTTCCGCTCCAGCTCCGCGGCCTTCCGCTGCGCCTCGAGGAGCTCCAGCTCGCGTTTCTTCGCGGCGAGCCGGTCGAGCTGGAGTTGCTGCCACACTGCGTCCGACACCCCGGCATCCCTAGTAGACGCCTGGTCCTTAGCCGGGTCCTCCGGCTCGTTCTTTACCTCCGGCGGCTCTTCCTCCTTTTTGTCCTCCGGGGGAGCCGTCTCGGTCTCAGTCTCAATTGACGTAGATATTTTAGGTGGTGGCGGCGGCTCCTTAAAAGCCTGCTGCATTGGTAGAGGCAGATGCTTCATGGGCATAGAAGAAGTAGCGGCAGCCCGAGCCGTCCGTTCCTTGATCATGGCCTCGACGACCTGTACGACGAGCTCCTCGGGCACAACCTTGCTTGGGTTGGGTGTCTTCGTCTTCATCATCTTGGAGAAGACAGACTTTGCCAGTGTCTGGACATCGCGGGCGTTACCCCACGACGGGGTCTGTGTGAGCGTGTTGAATAGATCCAAGAGCTTGCTGTCCAAGGTAGGTGACTCTTCCAGACCCTTGATGTCAAGTTGCTTCTTCTGGAGACACTGTAAAAGGAGGTCGCGACAATGACGTGGGGGAAGACCAGAGAATACCACCGTCTCTGGGAATCTGCTAGTCAAACCGGGGTTCTGGTTCATCAATCGGTTGATGTCGTTGTCGTAACCAGCGAGAACTTTATTGCTTAGTCAGCAAAATGTTACCTCGAGGGGGGCAGGCACTCTTGGAAAACTTACTAACGACCAGTTTATTATGATACTTCTCCTTCGTGAGACAGTCGACAATCTCATCCATAGCCTCCTTAGCGAAGTGGCCTTCGGCAAGTCTATACGCTTCATCGACAAAGAGAACCCTCCCAAGAGCATCGTCGAACTTCTTCTGCACCTTGGGGCCAGTGTGCCCTACGTACTGGCCAATCAAATCGGTAGCAGAACACTCGACCACGGCCGCTTCTGCGAGGAATCCCATATCGTAGTATACCTTGCCCATCTTCTTGGCTGTTGTGGTCTTTCCCGTACCTGTGAAGTGTTAGTATAGTCTAGATACTCATTGCTTATGTAATAACTTCTTACCTGGTGGGCCACGGAAGAGAAATCCGAAGGGGATTTGGGAGACGGGATCCATGTCCATAGCCTTCATGTTCTTCACAACTTGCTGGTATCCCTCCAATTGTTCCACGATATCGTCGCATCCAATAACATCCTTGAACAGCATGCGGATGTTGGTAGCAGCGCGTTCGCCTCGGTCAAACTCGGGATCAATATCCTCAGGCTCCAGCAAGTCCTGGTTTACGTTCCTGCCAAACTTGGACAAGCGTCTCTGTTGTCTCTCCTTGGCCTGGTCGAGGATGATGTCGACTTCACCTGCGTTACCGAAGTTGGGCTTGTTGCGGGCGCGGCGGAGCACTTCGATGACGACCTTCTTCGTAGCTTCGCTAGCCTTGAATCCCTGTTGCTTGAGCTTTAGGTCGAGGATCTGTCGAAGTTCGTCGTCATCGTAGTCCTCAAAGTTGAAGCCGGACGAAATAGGGAATCGCCTCGTTAATCCGGGATTGACTTTCTGGAACATGTCTTCCATTTGCTCCTTATACCCCAGTAGCAACACGCATCTGTCTTCGAGGGCAGTACTCTGAACTTCGGCGACAATTGTGTCGATAACGGCTGCCTTGTATATGTCGGTGGAGCCTCCAGAATTCGATGCTCCGCTTGCTAGCATATAGGCTTCGTCAATTATGAGGACCTTGCCTTTAGTAGAATCAAGAATGGCCTTCGTGTTCTTCTCAGATTGTCCAAGGGCGCCACCGACGAAATCAGCCGGGTTCTTGATGATTACCTCGCCGTTAGATAGAAGCCCCAAAGCCTTAAGGATTCCGCCATAGAGTTTCGCAACTGTCGTCTTGCCCGTACCAGGGTTGCCGACGAATACCTTGTTCAGAGAGCATTCGACTAATGGCTGCTCTTTTAGTTCGCGCTCATAGTTTGTCTGGAGCCGGCTCATGAGGGCCTTGACTGCTTGCTTGACTGATTGTAATCCGATCATGCTGTTAAGCTTCAGCCAATCCTTATTATTCGCGAATGTCTGGTTTGGCGGCGGTCCAATAAGATCGATCTTCTGGAGTAGCATGTCATCTGGGAGGCTACCCTTTCTTCGTTCCTGGTGAAGGCGATTGGCTTGTCTTCCGAGCACAATTGACAAGACATTCTCGACCTCACGAGCATTACCGAACCCTTCCTTACCCCGACCGCGACCGATGCGACGTGTCAGAATTCGCATATAGAGTCCTGTAGTCCCGCGCTCGACCTTCATGCGACCGTTGAACTTCTTATTAAGTTGATAATTGAGAATCTTCAGAAGTTCCTTGTCTTCGTAGTCTTTGAAGTCCATTTGGATAGGAATTCGGCTAGGGATACCTGGGTTGTGCGCGAAAAAACCCTCCATCTGCTTTCGGTAACCGGCAAACACGAAAACGACTTTCCCTCTGAGGTTCTCAATCTCCGCTAATAGGAAGTCGAGTACCTGTGAGCCGCCAAAAGAGCTACTCGACACGATTTGATACGCCTCGTCCAGGAAGAAAACGCCACCACCCTTGTTGAGGATCTTGTCTATTAAATCTTTGCAGCCCTTCACACCGTCATTTGCCAATCGCGAGCCGGTTGTTTCTTCGAAATGGTCACCGGGAATTGCGCCGACAGAAGAGAGGAACTGGGCGTATAGTCTGGCTACAGTCGTCTTCCCTTTATGGCTATTAGTACCTTAATTAAATTGGACATACTGGAAATTTGCTTACCTGTTCCTGGATTACCGAGTAAAGCGGCCCCGAATCTCTCGTCCTTGATCTCCATTTGTTGACGAAGGGCAGTATCAATCCTAGCCTTTATGGTAAGGAACTCTTTCTTCACACTCTCCAAGCCGATCATTTTACATAGGGAGTCGAGAGCTGGGTTCGAAGCGTTCTCGTAGTCTTTTTGGTGTTGCCAATCTGCTTCGGCAGGAGACAGCTGTTCGACGGCAGGCTCCTCGTCGCTTTCGTCGCTGGCTTCGGACACGTCATCGTCATTCGTTGATTCCGGCTCTTGTTTGTTCTCCGTTGGGTCTTGTGTCGGTTTCTGTGTCGGGTTCTGTGTCGATTTCTGTGTCGATTCCTGGCTAGAAGCTTCTTTGGGAGGCGTGCTTGTAGATTGCTGACTCTCATCTTGCTTGGCGTTGGGCTTGTTGGCTGGTTGACGTACAGGCTTTTCGTCTTTCTTCGGACTAATAATATTGTTGAGAGATTCACTAGCCTGTTTTATCAACTGAGCAAGCTCAGCTCTCTGCTGCTGAAGAGTTTGTTGCCTCTTACTTTCCTCCACGGCATCTTGCACCCTTTTCCTCTGCGCAGCAATATCATCCTGGATAGCTTTCAACTGTTTGGCATATGCCATTTGCTTCGCTTGACGTTCAAGCTCGAGATCCTTGTCCCGACGAGCCTTTCGGACTTGTTCTTCCTTCTCTCGACGGCAAACCTGGCAAGCGGGTGGATTCTTGTCTGCGCAGTACCATACTAACTTGTGTCTCTGGGCACACACGTCGTTCATAACTTGGTAGCAAGGCGTTTTTGTGTGGTCAATTCGGGTATGGCACCTCATCGTGCACTTATGCTTGCCACATGATAGCATTTCGTTGCACGGCAATGTGCATCCTCCGTCTGGACAAAGTAGATCGAAGTCTTCTACTGAACGGATCATGTGCTTCGTCTCTGGGTGATTCTCGCATTTGAGAGGAAATCCATCATGGATCTTTCCACCTGCCTTCAATTGATCAAGGAGGCGAATCCATTCTTCGCTTCCCTTCTTAGCATTCATGAAGGTATTCGCGTTGCCGATCAAGATCAGCGCGTCCCGCGCTCGCGAAATTAGCACATTCAATCGTTCTGGCGCATTCATAAATCCAATGTCGCCCTCCTCGTTACTTCGTGTCAATGAGGCAACGACGATATCGCTTTCCTCTCCTTGATAATTGTCAATCGTCGAGAGACGGATTGGGTTTCTACGAACGTTTGCACTTTCCGGTGGTATAATGCCAGCTGCAACTAGATCGTGAGAGTCGAGGTCGCTTAAAATCGGATCATGATCCTTGCTCAGAAGATTTCGCAACAACGATAGTTGACCCTGTTGGAAATCAGTGACCCGAAGATAAAACACGTGCTTATTTTAGAGCGGAACTTACAAGGTAAGGGGTGAGTATCACTAGATCCGTGGTTTTATAATTCTGTTGACCTAGATACCGAACACACTTCAAAACCATCTCAGCCTCGAATATGTTTTGCTTGCTTGAAGAAGCACCTTGGTCGAGCTTGTCCGCAAGGGCGTCATATTTCAGTTCCGGATAGTGGTGGTTGAAGAAAACAATATCATCCTGGAATCCTCGGAGGTGTGGTCGACCCTCAGTACCCTTGGCATCTTGCAAATCGGGGTAATTGTGTCTTATCAATGCTGATATCTCAGGTCTCATTCGGTGCTGATTTAGTAACGTGGAATGAGGCCGCCCCTGAAGTATGAGCCTTTCAAGCAAGGAGCGGTTGAGGTCATATCCTTGCCCAGATTCCACGGTAAGTTTGTAGTTTTTCACCTTTGGCCGAAGTTGTTTATGATCTCCGATCTGAATCAGTTGTTTTGTGCTGGGTCCCATAGCCGCGAGAATATCTGTAGTATGTGAAGTCAGGGGTTAGCGAGGCTTCAAGAGACCGGAGTTTGATTCAAAGAGAGCATCCCTTAACAGGATTCAGAGTAATGGGAACAAAAATTGCTTCGGACTATACATACGGCTTTCCAGAATCTCTCCCGCCTCTTCAACGATGATTATACCAGGATCGGCAGCCTGGATTTCCTGGGCGGACATTGAAGCGGCCGTTGTGGTGCAACAGATGATCCTTTTGCTTTTGAGGATTGCCTCAGTCTTCCCCTGTTGCAGGCTGTGGTAGGTCTTCTGGGTCGCATTGAATTCTGTGATGTCACCTACAAGACTGGTAATGGCCTCTTGTCGTATCTCCTGCTCCCACTGGTGGAGTTTCGCAATCCGATCTTTCCTCGCCATGCGCCACACATCTTTACTATCGGATTCCAACTTATCCTTGAAAGAACCAGGTCCTTTTCCAGATATCCAGCGGTTGAACAGATAGTCAATTCTCATTTTACCTCCCTTCTTCCCGACCAAAACTTCACCGTCTTCTGCTGCAGGTATTTCGAATGCATCGTAAAAGCGGCTGTCTGTCTCGGAAAATTCTAGATACTCTAGTAGCTGAGGAAACGTAATTTTATTCCCCCAGTAGACATCAAACCCTTCATCCACCTTCTCTACCAGTGTGTCTAACTTGGCTTTCTGGGCATCAATCAACTCGCGCCGGGTCCTCGTCTTCCTGGAGTCCGCTGACTGAAATCCTACTAGAAGATGTCTAGTTTGAATCGTGTACTTTGACCCTAGTCGAACGATATTAGTATCATCGATTCCGATATCCATTAAGTCTTCGATAAACTGATCAAGGGCGTGGTTGGTATATGACATGACCAGTAACGTCTCCTGCGTGTGGTCCAGTAAAATCTTGGCTAAAAGACTTCCCACCAGAGACTTCCCGGTTCCTGTATTAGTTCAGTGTCTGCCAGCATCAAAGTGCTTCTCATGTGTATGCATACCTGGAGGGCCTTGGATCTGGCATGTTTGGTACTTTAAGCCGTATATCAGGGCCTTGACCTGTGAAGGGTCTAGATTAATTTGTTTAGTCGTTTTGAGCAGATCCTTCAATTCGGTCTGGGTAACAAGAGATGATTCGAGAGCATTAATAACATCGACTGGTTGTATCATCGACTCCTTCGGATCCTCGTTATGAAAAAGAATGTCGTGGCTCAACTCGATGTCGGTCTTTAGCTTCAACCTTTCCAGTATTGGTTCGTACGCGAATATAGGGGTGGATGCAAGTAGAAAGTCTACCGTCCCTTCTCGAAGAGTGGATAAAACTTCACTCAAAACATCGGTCCCTATAATCTGCAAGCATAGGCGTGGGGGGTGTAGAGAAAGCATATCTTCATTCCTGTCGAGGGTCGCGAACGCTAGGAGATTGTCATCTTTCATTAGACAACCAAAGCTCTGGTGTTTCAAGAACGTTGGTTTCTTTTTCAATGCATCCTTCCTCTGTTCGATTTTCTTGTTGGGCATTCCCAGGATGTCATCCTTACATCTGAACACTAGCGTAAATGGCCGTTCCTTTTCCATGGCTTGCTTGTCAAGGAGCTCCGCGGATAAATCTCGAATGATCATGTTTCTCCAACCTCCCTTTTTACTCTTACTTTTGGTGCGTTTGATATCTTCTCGTATCTCGGCGAGCATGTCTTCTCTCAGCAGGCGAAACTGGTTGTCTAGATGCCCGTATGGCCGGTCTTCATTTGGCAAGGCAAACACAGTAGAAGCTCGCAGGTAAAAGGGTCTCTCAGCACACTGCAGTTCGGCACGTGTGGGAAGAATTGAAACGTCATGGTAATTTGGGAAGTCATTATCATGGCGCCCGCCCGGGCTGAAGTCGTCGACCTGGTCAGGAGCTACGGGTTGCGAGTGTTGGAACAAAGCCTGGATTTGCTGAAACAGTGCTTTGGCTGCTGGGGAGCTTCCCTTCGATAAAGAGTCGTCTTGCAAAAGTGATTGCGCTGTTTGCCGGAAGGTTGACGATCGTGGCTGTGGCAATAGTACTAGTTGTAGTAGTAACCAAGCAAAGCCCTCGACAGCTTGAGCTTCAAGCTGTTGTGTTCGCACGTGTTCAACTAGAGAATTCCAGAATAACGGTGGATCAACCATGACCATGAGTACTTGGTTTAAGAGCTCCCCACCGCCGACCCTCTTGAGAGTAGGGTCTTTGAGGAACCCTAGGAGATTTGATGCGGATGTGTTCAAAAATTGGACCGAGGTCCCGAAAGCGAGGGATTTGTGAAGGGCATCTTGACCAAATTTCGACGTAGCCAGTCTTTCAATGCAGTCTGCCTTGTCGGCTCTGTTTACGATAGCTTCGAGGAATCTCTGGGCTTCTTGAAGCTTGCCGATAGTCTGGTTTCCTTCGAGGATGCTGTAGAAAATCTTGTTGAGCTGTCGAGCTCGAAAATCTGTCGACGCCATCGTGAAGTGTGTGACGCTGAAATGTTTCGATGATCGAAACTTGGTGAACTCAGGTAATGCGATTACAGGCAAGATTAATTATCTCACATGTGTGACCTCCTCAGGGACGTGGGGAGATAATACCCAACGGATAGCTGTTGGATGTCACTGGCCAAAGTGTATAGGTATGTGGGTGGGTGACATGTACCGATAGAGGTGCATACATATGTAGGTATTGGCCGAACATATGACAATGTAGCAGTACTTAGTGCTAGGTAGGGAACTCGCATATCAGATAACTCGCGGATGCGTATTAATATGGGCTGAGCTGTTCCACACAGGCCGACAAAGTTGGCAGAAAAAGCAGGCTGAGGAATCAGGCAGACAGGTGTAAACAACATTGTTTGGAGTTACTTTATGCCAACACAGTTAATAGTCACAGTGACCACAATAGCCGCAGTCAAGGCCGCAAGCCTGGTAATCCACCGAGAAGTCATCATCCTCCGATTCGCTAGACCCCTCATTTCGAGACTCGAAGCTGGGATAACTTTCGTCCTTGTCATCACTTGAATGAGACTCATCACTTTTGCCTGTCTCGTTCCAGCCCCTGACCCACATATCCTTCCAGTCATCAGGAAGTACTTCCCGAGGTGTCCCAAATTGCTCCCTCAATTCTAAGGAGCCTGTGCCTGTTCGACAAAGCTCAAGTTTAACATTACCTGCCCGTTTGACCTCCACAATCAGCTGTCGTAGAACAGAGGCAAACATCCGGAGCTCTGATTGATGCGCGGATTCCCATTCATGCAAATCTTGCTGGGCGTTTTTGTTCTGAACGTCCTCGAAGCTCCCTTTGACGTGATATCCAACAATGAAATTTGGAATCTGCCTAACCCACAGCCTCGGCAAGTGCTCGCCCAAATTGATCTCCTGTCCATTCAATCGAGACCTTGTTTTGATCTCAATGATCGAATGCTGCGGTACAACCGCTCCAGCAGATTTGATAGCGATTGAATCGGATACTAGGGTTTGTCTGGCGTCCATGGTCCGTGATTCATCCGTCGCAACGGGTTCATCTCCAATATTTCCTAAATATCCGTCACACTCAAAACGAACCAGACATTTCAGACCGCCGAAGGAATAGGATATTATACGTTGGTGAGACTTGGTTTCCTTTAACCCAGGTTGGTTAGAAGTGAATTTATCGAGGAACGTCATTCCGTATCCGCGAACATCAGGTATCTCTTCATTCCGATTGTTGCTGATCAGAAACAATGTGTTCCCGATCATTTCAACATCAAATCGAAATGATGACTCAACTGATCGCACGAAGCGGAGAATATTTCCCAAGGAACTAGCACAGCCCATGATATTGACATCGTTTGAGGCGAATTCCTCATTTAAAACAAATATAGACTGTACAGAGGGGTGCATAGGATGTGTGGGGAATCGTAGTCCATTCTGATCCCGATAATACCTGCCAAAGTCCCTTGGAAGCTGAGAAGGTAGCTGTGGCGGCTCCCATAATCTTGGCTGGCCTGGTCGCCAATTTAGTAATGAAGCGATAGTCATCCGCGGCAACTAACCTGGGACGATGATTCTAGGCGGACTAGAATC
Source organism: Rostrohypoxylon terebratum (assembly GCA_022497145.1). Classification (NCBI taxonomy): domain Eukaryota; kingdom Fungi; phylum Ascomycota; class Sordariomycetes; order Xylariales; family Hypoxylaceae; genus Rostrohypoxylon; species Rostrohypoxylon terebratum. The sequence goes on along the minus strand of MU385922.1, from coordinate 55,598 downwards.
AACTAGAGAGTAAGACGCAGCATATTTGCAATTGGTGATTCTTGCATCTTCGGGTTGAACACCGTGACTCGAAATATCGCTCAAAGCCATCGTTGTGATGAGGCGACCAAGAGGAGACTCAAGTATATCGTCTTTTTGCTGAGTTCCTCTATTCTCGGTCATGTTTCGCTCACGCCAATTATTTGACTGCAAGTGCGGACCAAAACCACGTCCGCGCCCGCGCCCGCGCCCACGCTCTGGTGCTTGTTCGTGGCCACGGCCTCTGCCCCAGCCCCAGCCTCTATCTTGGGAATAGGTTGAAGCCCTTCCGCGATACATTGTGTTTGCGTTGAGGCGATCCTAGCTTGAAATTGTCAACTTTGCGTTGATGAGTAGCTGTAGGTATCCCCTAACTGAGGGGATTGCACAACATATAAAGTACCGTCTACTTCCATTGTTTAGGCAGCAAGATAAGTCACTACAAACGGAATGAGACCATTGGCTGTGACCATCCAATGCATTGTTGGCGACATGCATCTTGCCGTTGCACGGGTTGGAGATGGTCATCATCCGGGCAAGGCTGAGAAGACGTATCGTTGCATTCTCGCTTTGGTAGGATAAAGAATTAAACCCTATATCGTTGTTACTACAGGAATTCCTCTCAATAAATCTTAGGTTTTACATTGAAACACGTTTGAAAGTTGAGGTAGATTGATTGATTGCTTGATTGATTCGTGTCTATGTGATGATAGGAGAGATGAGTTGGAGACCGGGAAAATCAAAGCAGTTGAGCGAAGTAATAGGTTAAACGCTGAACGGAACACGAAGAAACAGCGCAGACAGACGGGTGACGACCTGCACCTTCCCGTGTATGGTAACCGTAATTTAAGCGGGCAGCCACGAAATAGAGCCAATCGGCAGCTTGCCGCAATGCGATCGGATATACCCATGTAATCCATGTAATGTACATAGGTACACAGTGTTGCTGCTTTTAAGTTTCTCACTTCACAGTGCGATCACTGATCAGAAACTCTCACAACTAGAAGGTCGAAAGTCATTTCTTCAACGATTCTCACGATCACTTTTCTAAAAATAATAATAATAATAATAATAATAATAATAATAATAATAATAATAATAATAATAATAATAAAAAAGGAGGCCATGAAGAATAATTCTAATATATCGCGTTATCTATTTCCTTGTCACAATATCCTACTTTGGTAAACCGACCTCCTGGAACTCAGGCAAGGGAAAAGGAAACCAAGAAGAAGAGGTTGGACAATCCTTGATGCAGGTCATAAGTGCAGGCCCCTCCGTAGCTACTACTAACTACCTACCTACACTAGAGACAGAACCAGCCCGCCCTTGGAACTCACAGCGAAGAAGGCGGGGGGAGAGCCTCCCCAGACTCTCAAACTTCAAAGGGATTCCCGGAAAAGGGTTCGTACATCCTGACATCTTAATGAGTTACCCCTTACCTCCAACCTCGCTATCGCTGAAGGAGAAGATGGGTAATTTCTCATATTCATCAGAAGTCGGCCAGTAAACGTAACTTGAGCCGCCGGAAATCCGGCATACCTGCGGGAGCTATGATAGTGCAGGTAAACGCCAGCCAGTGAGGTTCATTGTCCAAGCGAGAAAAAAAAACGACCCTGGAAAGATACCCTGAAGATCATAAGCGACAGAGCACCCGTTTGGCTATATACATAGTATGAACCTTTAAGAGGAGACTGGCTAGGGGCAGGCATGTGAAAGGTAAAAAGAGGCTGTAGTCCAACCATCCCTAGGAATTCTTTGGGGCTGGCGTGGCGGGTCTAGGGTCTAGGTGGTTCACAGCGATGTCTAGGGCGACCGTAGAGCGCATTTGTTGAAACATTTGGTCCTAATGCGCACTTGCGCGCCTGCGCAATTGCACATCGCGCAAGAAGTGTTACTAGTTACGTGTAAGTCACCCACCTACAGGCGACGAAAGTGCCGCCTTATGCCGGAGAGGTCATATTGGTGAATAGAAAGCGATCACAAGAGGCAGAAAATCATACTGTATAGTTTGAACTGTTGGAGATATACTATGTAATATTCAAAAGATGCTGGCAAATATTACCGCCGCCCTAACTATGTATCAAGCGCATTTGTGCGCGATAATGGGATATCATATCCAGTAGACCTGCCCCCTCATGCGCCTAACCTTTTCCTTTTTTTCCGTAATGCTCTTCCAAAGTACAACTGGAACTCAATCTTTGAGATCCATAAATGGTAATAGATAGAAACGAAATGAACGTGTAAACGAATGGATAGAGCACGCGGACTTCACCTCCAGGTGCTGTGGATCTTGCTTCGTCGACTTCTTGTCGACTTGAGGCCGACATCCCCATTTATCATCAGGCTCCTCCATCGGCGCCCTATACTACTCCTGTCCTTGCCGAGACTCCGCGCGCAGTCTTGCCAGTCTGTCTTGGAGAGTTTGAGCTTCTCCAAGACAAGCTCGACCAATATCCGGTCGTCTTCTTTGCTCCACCGTTCGCCGTCTGCTTCGACCTCCACTTCTGTGCCTTCCGTTGCAGTCTCTTCTTCCTCATTGGTGGTATGCAAGGTGTGAAAGTCCTTGCGCTCAAGGCCAAGCGGGATTACTTCCGGCGCGATACGAGCGCGCTTTGGTGTGGCGGGTCGGAAGACTGGTACTTCCTCAGCATCCTGGTTCTGGCTTCTTCCGTGCGGGCTGCCGATCTCAAGATCGCTGTCAATGTCGTCGTCGCGACCCATGTCATCCTCAATTGAGCGACTTCGCTTGTTAACTCCCCGAGGGGGCGCCGCAGATCGCTTGACGACTCTCTTACGCGGGACGGCATCCCCATTGGAGTCCGTTCTGCGCGATCGCAGACGCAGCTTAAGAGGAGGAAGGGCGGTGTGGGCCATTGGCGGTGTAGGTAGTGGATCTCGATGCGCGTCGACGTGTTCATTCGATGGTGTTGTCGGGGGGACAGTGAGCATAGATTGGAGCGCCCTGCATGAGCTGAAAATGTTTCCGAGAGTGCTGTGCGAGGTTGTCGGGGGGCTGGCGGGGGGCGACGCGAAAAGAGCAGATTGTAGCCTGGTCACAGGCGGATGCGACGAGTCGCACGAAAGTGCCGAAGGCATTAACATCTTTGCGCTTTATTCGAGATATTTTTTGGTGTTTTTTTATGTGTCGCAAGATTGCGTGCTGAATGATAGTCTAAAGTGAGAAATGTCGATTGTCGTGAGGTTGCGAATGCGACCGCTGTAGATGAATGCGATGCGCGCGCGACAAGTAACAGGAAACCGTAGACGAGAGTGGTTGCGCAGTTTAATTTGAACTGTTTTGAATAGATTATGTGAGGCGTACAAGGTCTTTGCGGGACCAGTATAGTAGAGGCGACTTGAAGCTGTAACGCGACGGTTGTTGTTGGCGATCAACGGTTGCTATGGAAGATAGACGTGTAAGTGTGTAAGTGTGTAAGGTGTAAGTGGGAGGGTGAAAGCTTTGAGACGGGATGGCTGGAATAATGCGCCTAATAAGACCAGCAGGAAAGAGCAAATCCCCCCCCCCCCCCCCCCAAAAGAAAACCCAAAAATGCCTGCCTGTCTTGCCTAGCAGGGTTGCACGAAGCGGACCACATGATACGTACTTGGTACCGTTTTCGGTCTAGAGGTGTAGGAGCCAATAGTGGATCGCTGCACCGACCGTCATTGCCTCGATATGACCCATAGTCCCATAGTGAAGAATTACATCTTACAAGGGAGTTACAATTTACAAGGGAACCTTAGTAACTAGGTAGGTACTACTAGGTAGCTAGACCTGCTAGACGAACAGACGAACCAGGGGGGAAAGAGGGAAAGACCTCTCCAGGGCTAATAGTAGTACGAAGTAATAGGTAGTTATCTTTTTTCCACTTTCACTTTTTAAGACTTTACTCTTACACCACCATTCTACCATCAGAGTAATTTTGTTTTATCTCTCAACTCGTTAGCTCTTCTTGAAGATGGTGTGCCACGAGGACATCTTTGCAAGGGCAGTTAGCAAAGCCACTAAACCTGATCTACCCGTCTTGCCCGTCAAGGTCCACTGTCCACTAAACACCCTTCATCTGTGTTGGGGATAGTCGCACAGCATAGTCTCATTCACAGACCCTCTTTTTGTGTTGGTGTGCTACTTATAGTACTACCTATAGTATTACTATACCCTCTTATCTACCTTTCTATATACCTAAGACCTAGGTAGACATTGAAGACAAGACTAACCTTAGAACCCCAAGTTCGACTCTGCAACCGCCCTTTGCGCCCTTATTCCTAAGGGCGCTTTCTCGAACCTCCCAGTATGCCTTGGGTCTATGAATAAACGACCGGTCAAGGATGTTAATGGGCGTTGCGCCTCATAAACGCCCATGCGGTGAAACCCTCGATCACCTAAAAAGATCACCTAAAGAACCCACTAAGTCACCACCTGGATATTCTTACGTAGAAGCTGAAAAGCGCAGGAACCATTTTGTGAACATGGCTTCCTCTACATACATAGTAGTAGGTAGGCTGAAGCACCGGCCATCCTACAATCTTGAATCTACATAGTACAATCTACCTCTACCACCATCGGGCACCTGCAGAGAAGGATTCGAAACAAGATCTCGAGGGTGTGTCCAGGGCTTTCTCGATAATATTAATGGACCACCGCAGATCCTTCCGCACCGCATAATAATATCATTTATAACGATAGGCTTCTTTGTCATAGGGCTCTCCCAGTCTCCCTACTATGAATCTATTCCCTATATCCGTCTCATCGAGTCGCAATAGAACAGCATGAGGCCTCAGACCTCCCACACCAAATCTGAATCACCCCTCCTTCACGACTTTTCCCCTTGCATATTGGTAATGCACACAGGGCAATGAAGATTGAAGAAAACGATTCATGTCGTAATGGATGGTGTATCCGTCAGCTGGTTGTCTTTTCGGACAATTTTTTCCTGCTTTACCCTATTGTTGAATCATAACACATGATACGCTTTGAACCTTCTCTGGAGTCACTGCACAGCCTATCTCAATTAAATAGTAAGGGAGATGTTTATGGCTTCCGAATTATCGATGAGATGACTTCAATAGAAGATAACACTCTCCCCCACTTGCGAGTCTCTCACAGAGGCAGAATCCATAATGGAAGCATGTAGACGCCAGTGTGAATGATTGGCCTCTCACAGGTAACTTTGCATAAGCCCTGCACGCACTTTGCAAGAAATTCCCCGGTTGGATTCAACCGGTATTTGGCGCGATCGATGGACATCCCGCTTCATCTCATTCCCTCTAACTGGCAAGTATCGACATGATGGAGAAAGTCTGAGCGAATGTGGGAGCAATGTGGGAGCGCCAGAGTGGGCGCAAGGAGGGGAAGGGCGGGACTCTCAGATCCATCTACCCATCTACTACATACTAGTGGTCATGACGCGAGAAGAACGCGTCGGTACGCGTCAAGGTCTCAGCGCGTTTAATTAGATCCCAGGGATTGACCAATCATTAAGCTCCAAGCTACAGCCATGTTCGTCATGCATTCTCTGATTGGCCTTTCAATTTCTAGCGCGTTCTGGCCCTCAACGTCTGCTCCGATCGGTTTTTTTTTTCTTTTTTTTTTTTCCTGCAAGCTCTGCTTAGCTCACTCACGAGTCACAACTCAAAGATGATAGATACGAAGTACCACTCATATGAGGGTTGCATTTTCGTAGCACGTGTTCTTCTTCATCGCCCTTTTGGAAAGTATTGCTGACACTCTCACCGATGATGGCTGCGTGATAAACTCGATTACATCTCAAGCCACGGGAGATCATTATGTTGTCACCTACTTCGTATATACAGTGGTATATACAACATAAAGACCGACCTGAAGTTCCATTACATTACATCTTTGAGCTCATGTCAAAGTTTCATCGTCGAAGCATGTTTGATCTACCTGTCACTTTTTGGTGACCAATCACCCTTAAGGAATGCTTGAGCTCGAAAAGCTTCACAAAATTGGCAATCCGTCATCATTTACGTGTAATTGAAATTCACGAGAGTGACAGGTCGTGCGGTTAATGCGCACAGTTTATGAGTATACTCATACTGTATAGACTCTTACACTGTGTTACATACTGTCCTCGACCCCCCTCAAGGATCCACGGCTGCACGGGCGGCATGCCAAGTTTCGCTATCATTTGTTAAACCTCAGCCAACTACAGCATAGAAGACAGCACATCCACGATATTCACCATCTCATCAGTCTAGGATTGAGCCACTTGAACTTAACTCATCATATATTCATATATTACGGTCTTCTCGTAATCGAGGGTCTGGTGAACCCTTGGTACGAAATCGTGTATTATATAAATGCCCGGGAACTTCAAGACCTATCCTTTTCTGTTTTGTCCGTATGATTGTCTGCCATTTCTGCCTCAAGTCCATCGGGGTTTCGCGCAACCTTGAGGGCCGAGAATTTGGGTGTTCGGCAAGAGAAGATGCGATTTTCTCATTCTTCTCCTTGGCGTATTCAAGCTCGCCGGGCTTATCTAGATCAAGGTGTTCTTCTCCCCATTCTTCGGATAGATCCATACCGTCGATGAGATTGGTGAGGTCAAGATACCGCTGTGTGTCAAGAAGGCTCTGCGCGTAGCAGTCGAGCTTAGGGAAGGGGATGTTGTGTTTGCTCCTTTCGAAATTCGAGGGCTCGCAGCGGAGAAAGTATTCGAACGCGGGGACGATGAAGAAAGAGAAGTTGACCCCATTTAGCGCAAAATGAGGATAAGTATGTTTCAATGACCCAATCTGTGGTTGAATCTTGCTCCGAGGCTCGTATGTCTCGCTCAACGGTGTCACCGTGAACATGGCCGACGCCTTCTCAAAAGAATCTGTTGGTACGCAGATTTCCCAGTTCTATTTGATATTAGTGCGCAGTAATCAAGCGTAATCTGTATGACCAACTACTCACATTCGGGACCATGCGAGCGCCATAATATACTAATGCACAACCACCCGCGACGCAGCATGGAATGCTTGCCGTCTCAAGTATCCGAATAACTTCAAGCACTTCTACGATGCCACGTCCACCATAGCTAGCAGCCTTAGTGCTAGGCTTTAGAGGTTTAACAGGACTCTTAGCTATGAGAGGATTTGGAGGGTTCATGAAAACAAAGTGGAAATATGATCAGTTGATGAGCAAAAGGAAACATGAAGTTTATGATGTAACCTTCAATTAGATATGTATGATAGGTATTCTGAGAATTAGGTAAGTTCCGGGTGCTATTACAAGGAGGAACGATGTTGGTTTAGGTCTGAAAGCGGGGCATGAACTACCCGCCGTCAATCTTGAATCCATAGCCCTGGAGATCGCTAAGTTGGGGAAGCAGGGAAGTTCCACATCTTCCGCTGGCTTTCGTAGGGCTGTTCTTGCTATGGTTTAGGGGCAGAGGGGCTTAGTGCCCGTGCCTCAGGACTAAGGGCTAGAGAGCTGCGCCGCTCTCCGCCATTATCCTGGCGGGAATGATGAATCTTACGTTAGATCTTCGTCGCATCAAGTCAGAATTCATCCTATTTATATCTATTACAATGTCAGAAATCGGGAGAATAGCCACAAGTTATCTATTCAGCTTGAAGACTTACATCATTTTGTGTGACTGCTACGGCTTCAAAAGCACAGGATCACAATGATTGATATATCAGGGATAATTCCTTAGGGGCTTTTCCAGTCTTGAAGTTGCTGGTGCCTGCCATAAACACCTATCGTTTTTTTTTTTGATCGTTGACGTCGATTATATAACATAGCAGCATTAGCTAGCACCAAGCCTGCTCGTACGACTATGGAGTACACGATTGACCAACTTTTCGAACTTGAAGAAGAGAGTGGACAGGCGAGCCAAGACCACCTGTTTTATGCGCTGGAACATATCGTTCAGCAGCTAGAGGCGGCGGGGATCGAGTACGCTGTAATGGGCGGCCTAAGCATGCAACTTCGTGGCTACGACTCACGGACTACAATCGATGTTGATTTAGCTGTCGACATGAAGCCTCGCTCCCTAAACTCTCTCCTAGCTTCAGATGATAGGTACATATCTAATTTCACCAAATCAATAAGATCATACTTAGAGGTGTAATAGAATTTATCGTCCACGTCCAACTGCAGCTTCTACTGGAATTGCACGTATCTTTGTGCTGACCGGGCCTGCATATGGTGACCAGGTCGAACCACTCCCAGTTCTAGTAGATTTGATACTAGCTGGTATGTAATCTCTGACATGGCTATCTAAAATAAAAGAGGCTAAATACCTATCTAAGGCAATCTTGGTGCTCCTCGGAATATCGCAGAAGCCACAGCACAAGCTATCGCTAGCACTCCATGGGGTGACCGAGTCTACAAGATCTTGAGCGTACAGCATATATTTAAAGCGAAACTAAGATCTTACGCTAGTAGATTCGCCGAGAATGATTACAACGATCTTATATGGATGTGGCTTAATCTCGCAGAACAAGTTCGCCAGTTTTCGCATCGATTGGATTGGGAAGAGCGGGATGGCTTCTACAACGCTGTAGTAGAATCTGGTAGTTACACCCAAGATGACCTGGACGACTTGTATACGACTCTACATCTAGACAACGGCGAATAAGGGATAAAGATACCAAGTATCCCATACTTTACTAAATACTTAAGATACCCCTTATAGAATAATTGTAATTTGCTTATACTCAGCCACGAAACGCCCTACATACAAGTCTCATTCGTTTTGTTCACCAGGGTAATTCACATGATTCCGCGCAGTATACCCCGCTAATTTCAGTGGCTTTCCTGCCCCGGCTCTGGCTGCTTACTGGCAACGTTGGGAACAACCACTTTCTTTTGCTGCTTGTCCACGCCTAGCCATAAGAGATCAGGTCTGCTGTAGTGGCCGACGATATCCAGGAAGCCACGATTCGCAACCACTTTACTTAGGTCCAAGTCCCCGTACACGATACCTTGAGTTTCGGGGTTACCATCCCCAAGCGGTGGGGTTAAGCGTCTTCCGTCGGGTCCGATGATACAGCTATGGCCACCGCCAGGTTTTGAACAAGCAATCCCAGTCTGGGTACCCATTGCATTGACACCATCTTGAGTGCACACGGCTGTGGTATGCAAGACGTATGCGCCACTTTCGATAGCATACGTTTGAGACAGGTTCTGGCACCCATCTGCCGTCATACTCCATAAGCCTGGATGTTCAACGCCGGTTGATGGGTCTATTGACGGCCACATGGAGATATGAATCACTTCGCCTTGTGTGATGGTGTGGTACTTGAGTAACGGTTGAGTATGCTCCCAGCATGCCAAAGTCCCAACTTTGATCTTGCCCACCAGAGGGCCGAAGTCAAGTTCCGCGACATTGGTTAAATCATCTCCGGAGCCGTCACCGAAGATAGTGCGCTCCATATGGGTCGGCTTGACCTTGCGTCTATGTAAGACGAGCTCGCCCTGCGGTGAGATTATTGCCTGTGCGATATAGACGCTGTTCGATGGGCTCCGTTCCGAAAACCCTAATACCACGGCGATAGAGTGTTTTTTAGCGGCATCTTTGATTTTCTCCATCTCCGTTGAGTCTATAGCCAGCGAGTTGTAGATGTACTTAGTCTGGAGCTCAAAATCCACAGGACGGGCCCTATGATCATGACTTATATGTCAGTACATATCTAAGGGATAATCGTGACGCGCGATGTTGGATACGAACCATATCCACGCGGGATACCCAGGTACCCATGACTCTGAGAAAGCGACGATCCTCGCACCACCCTTCGCGGCTTCTTCTATGAGCTCTATGGCTTTCTGGACCGACGCATTGAGATCGAGCCAAACAGGCTCGGACTGAATGACCGCAACTCTGAACGAAGCCATGGGGAGAATTCTAGCAGTAACTACCTAATATGTGAAGGAGGTTTGGAAGATGGTTTTTGCATTCGTTTTATGTCTAGAGTACCCATGGAGTCTTGTGTATTATTTATGTATCCAACTTGGAGAGTTATCTATCGTATATGGGACCTATAATAGCAAAGGTCATTGCTTTGGACTGAGTACGTCGTATACTAAGCCCATTGGCGAGGGGCTATCCTGCATTAGCCAAGCCATCAAGCTTATATATTGGGCAGCAGTTAAAAAGTCATGAGATTGTCGTCTACTCATCGGACGGAAAATGGCCCCGTTCTGCGCTTGGCTGTACGATTTTTGTAGACCTCAGAACTTACGAAGACATTGGCTATGACTCAAAATTGAACGTACTTGGAAGAGGGAAGCTAGGTAGTTTGTGCAAAATTAAAATTTCATATTGAGGTAATAGTCGGTCAAGTTGCTTTGATATCAATATGGATGGGATGGGATGGGATATACATGGTTAAACGGGCAGAAACTCAGTAGTTGTCAATTTCAGGGGTTAGGATTTATCATTCTTGGAGTCTTGGACTTCCAAGGTTATCTCATAATCTCCTATCAACTTTAAATAAGATTCGGAGATACCTCATTAGACACAAATAATGACGGAATTGCCAACTCAATACGTAAATCTGTGTCGTGACATCCATGGATAAACATCGTGAAGAAAAGAAGGGGAAGGGGAATTGTCGGAGATCCCTCCCCTTTCTCTATGGCATTATTAGAAATGTGGGGTAGGCCGATGATTATCCAGCGCCGACGTTAAGCCGGCAGAGCTATCATAATTGGATAGGTTAGTTATTAGTTTCCTCCTTCCGCCCTCCTCACTTACACATTACACCATCTCCAAATAAGTTCTTCTCTTCTTTTATCATCTCATCCCCAACTTCTCAACCCTGCATACAGAACCGCAAACGGGCTTGTGGACATCCAATAACACTCGCTACATATGAAACATAGCTCATTAGCTCCAAAGAATGGGCTTGTGAACTTCATAACCGCATGAGTACTAGATAGATAGTGGTGTCGTGCCACGCTAACCCCGCTCGCGAACTAGAAGCTCTTCCAGCTCTTCCCAGTCTCCGGTCATCGCAGTGGATCCCGTAGAGCTAGGTGAAAGAACTTTTTTTTTGTCTGTCACGATCTGCCATGATTGGCAGATAAGACCCCAGAAATCCAATCCTGGGTTTTCTCGATTACGAATGAGGAGAATGCTGGTCTGCCTGTGACTGGCCTGTTCCCTAGAGCAAACTCACCGATAGGATCGTGAACTCTTTACTTGAGCGTCATTTTATGGGTTAAGTAGGTATATTTCCCTTGTTCATGTAGGTAATCATCCAAACCATCCATGCTTTAGCAGCAGGTTTCCCACACCACTATTGAAATTTTCATAATCAGCAGGAGAAACCCCAGTCTTCTTTCTCCTTCATATTCCTCTGTCATTCCCTCCTCTATCTATCCAGATATTTTTATTCAGTTTTCACCTTGCCATCAAGGTTTTTGGTTACCTAAGGCAATGAGATAAATATCCAAAATGGAGTCAACGTTATTTGCGACTCTTGTCCAGGTCGAGTCAAACTCACTCTCACACGAACATTCTCTCCCAGCGGCCCCTCAGAGAGTGGTATCTAGGACTTATCCTGCTGTTCCTCAGCAAGACCCTATTGAGCTGACATCTCTTCGATACTCTCGCAATGACAACAATTCCTCTACCGCCACAACTCCTCGAGAGGAGATTGATCTTGAGATGACCGCCCCGGGAATGCCAGTTAGATCGGTAGAGCCAGTGGACGCTGTCGATGCCTTACCAGGCTTAAATGATCCGCCCATGAACAAATTTCGGTTGGCGTCATGCTGCCTCCAGAATATCATGGCTGGTCTGACTGATTCCGCGCCCGGTGCTTTAATTCCTTACATGGAAGCGTGAGTGCAATTCCGTCAACACCTGCTCGCCATTGAGCATGTGCAAGGATTAGTCATAGACTAATGATGGTGAAACTATCAGCGATTATAATATCGGATACGCCGTTGTATCCCTTATTTTCATCGGCAATGCCATGGGCTTCATCATGGCGGCTCCCTTCGTCGATCAGATCCGGCAACGTTTTGGGCGGGCCAAGACTATCGCTTTCTCCCAGTTCTGTATGGGCATTGGGTACATCCCTTTTATCTGCAAGGCACCATTCCCCCTGGTGGCGATATCCTATTTCCTACTCGGCTTTGGATGCGCTATTCAGCTAGCTATTGGAAATGTGTTTTGCGCGAACCTGCGTAACAATACGGCGATGCTAGGAGCTATGCACGGCAGTTATGGTGTTGGTGGTATCATCGGTCCCCTCGTGGCGACAGCCATTGTGTCCAGCGGCGCCTCTTGGAGCCGATACTACCTCATAACCCTCGGCTTTGCCATGTTCAACACTTGCTTCTCGACATGGTCCTTCTGGAATTATGAAAAAGAACTCGGTAGCGTCGAGACGAACATCTTAGCAGAGACTAGCTCGCACGGCGATATGTCCATGATGCTTCTCGCCTTTAAATCCAAGGTCGTTATTTTTGGAGCCATCCTCATCTTCGCATACCAAGGAGCCGAGGTATCGATCTCCGGATGGGTTATCTCTTTCTTGATCTCCGCCCGCAATGGCGAACCTTCGTCTGTCGGATACGTGACATCTGGTTTCTGGGCTGGCATCACGATCGGTCGGTTCGGCCTTTCGCCTATCAGCTCCAGGATTGGAGAGAAGCTATTCGTGTATTTCCTCGTCGTCGGCGCCGCCGTCTTCGAGCTTCTAGTATGGCTAGTTCCTAACATTATCGGTGAGGCCGTATCATTGGCTATTGTCGGATTGCTTCTTGGCCCCGTTTATCCCTGCGCTGCCGCCGTATTTACGCGAAACTTATCTCGCCGCGAGCAGGTCGTCGGAATAGGGATTATCAGTGCTTTTGGTAGTTCGGGTGGTGCCATGGCTCCGTTCACCACTGGTCTCCTCGCCCAAGCCGTAGGCACATTTATTATGCATCCTGTTGCTATCGGCCTATTTGCGGCCATGCTAGTATGTTGGTATGCGCTTCCCGACGTTAGGAAGAGGACCGAGTAATATGGAAAATGGAATACAATGTCAATTTCGCTACGGAATAATGGGTGGAACGGTATGGAAACGAAACTTTCTTGAAATTATAGGGAGTTTGCGTATTTCTTTTTTATTATTGACAGAAAACCTACTTTGGCGGGCTAGGTCGATGTTTTGGGGGAAAAGGGGGCCGATTATTATGGATGGCTGTAGGTAAGTGATTATCCAGGTAGCAGGGTAAGGACTACGGCATTCCCTATTTTTCGGAGCTATATCACAATATCCATTCATTGAATCTTATAATGGATTCATTTCACCAATTGTGGTGACTGTCTAAGGCTCTAATAAGGCATGCTCGTTCCCGGAGACTAGGTCCTTGATGGATACTAGCTCACCCTTGAGGTTGTATGGCCCGTCTAACTAACTATGCATCCGTCTATAGAGGTAATATCTATTATGCAGACTTGAAATCTGCCTAGACTATGCTATCTAATTTGAGCGGCTGAAATGATGTAGCTTCCTCTATGGATTAGAGAAAAAAGGGGTTTCCGCCCGTCTAGTTCTACGATGCCTAAATCTATAGTCTTCCCTTTGCTGCTTCCTTAACGCTGATCTTGCCCTCGACTACGTCAGCGACGACCTTGTGGATGTCGGAGAAATCGTTGAAGGTGACGAAGGGCACCTTCTCGTTTTCACAGTATGTGACGAGATCTAATTGGTCAGTTACCGTTTTATTCTGATTCCCCTCGGCACTTTAGAATACAGAAAAAGAATTCTCACCTCTTCCAGCCTTAGCGAACAGCAAGTCAGTCTCTTTCGCCGCGGAAAGATCAGAGACGCCATCTCCGGCGTAGAACATTATAGGCCGCTCTGGTAGGGCGGCATAAGGTTTAATCTCGAGGGACTTGTCATGTCCAAAGTCACTGTGTAGAGTGGAAGAGATATTTATTAGTTATGTTTTCGATACCTATCCTACAACTACTTATGTATACACGTCCTCATCGGTTGCATCGACAATTTGAGGAATTATGGAAGAAAAACGGATAACGAATATGTTCACGAAAATGAAAAGGGGGTCAAGTCCAAGGTAAGGGGCTCATGACAACTCACCTGTCATCGTGGTACTTGATGTTCCAGCCGTCCTCCTCGTTGATGCTCTTTCCCGGTCGGGGTTGAACATCGTTGCTCACGATTTGCATGTGCTCAACAGCGTCCTCTCCGACAAGGTGAGCAAGCAGAGCGCGGATGATGGGCTGCATGCCACCGCTCAGGACAACGACGGGGACGTTGTTCTCGCGGGTCCATTTGAAGAACTCCGCAAAACAGGGATCAAGTTGAACGTTCTTGAGTAAAGTGGCAATGCATTGGTCGTAAGAGGTCTTGACGCTGTCCATCATCTCCTGGAAGCTGTCGCGGAACGAGCGCTTCCCGAATAGGACATCGTGGTTCCCCTTTTTCCGCAGCTCCACGCCGAAGCCAAGGTTGTCGGTCATGAAGTCGTTGCTGTCCTGCAGCGTGATTGTGCCGTCGAAGTCGGTGAAGAAGATGGCCTTGGGATTTGTGCGCAGCGCGGGAAGTGCGCCGCTTGCACCGTTAGTGCTGTTTTGTTGAGTCATGATGTCTAGGACCTAGGTATGTTGTATCTGGTGATCTGGTGGTGATTTTATCTCAACAATTTCGTCCGTGTTTCTCTAGGTATTTTATATCCTATATCCTTGCTGTATCTATATCTTTATGAGGGACTTTGACGCAACTCAACCCTCGTTAAAAAAGCAGAAAAGGAGTGACGTCACACACCAGATGACTGATTTGAACTGCTGACAGACTTGCCTTGCGTTATCTTGCCTCGAGCAAACTTTGGAGAAGAGAGGTCGTGATGCAGGAATAACACAGACAGGTAGGTGCTAGGTAAGGATTGGTATAGATATGATACTACATATGATACTACATATGATACCGGAGATACTAGTGAAAGGGAGGGATGAGCGAAAATAGGAAAAAGGTTGGACAAAAATTGCTGAAAATGCAGAGAATGTAAGGTTCAAGGGTCTGACCCACGCCAATACTAACACCGACACCAAACACATGCGTCAAACAAGAGCGATCCGCGGGGCAGTTTTTTCACCCCTCCCTAACTCCTTCCCCCTCCATCAAATTTGTTGACGATCGGCGATGCTTTTTCTGCTAAAATGGAAACCCCCCCACTGAGGCTTATTAGCGCTTCTTGGCAAGTATAATCTATTTCTTGTAGGCGGGCAGGCGGGCAGGCGGGTTGGCAGCTGGGATCGTGCTTTTCGTGCCTTATCCCGACAGGGCGGTGGCCGGATATTCCCCGGCCTCTTTCTTTTTTTTTTCCTTCTAACAATCACAGCAACCTTGTCCTTCTCTCCGGACTAAGCAGCGTCATATCCAATCCTGCTTCTTGTCCTACTACGCTCACCCGTCTAGATTTCGCGCAATTCGAGGGAAAAAAAAGGGCTATCCCCCCCCTTTTCCCCCCTTAACCCGCCCTTCCTGACCGCCTCGATGTCGACTTCTCGGGCCCTGAAGCCCATGTTCGGGCCTGGTCGTCGGTTCTTTTTCGATCAATTGGCTCCTCAATCGAGAAGGAACTTCGTCCCAAGCCGGCCGTCTACCTCGGTATGCTCCAGCTGCCGGTACGGCCAGGTCCTGGACCTGCACCGAATACACCTGCGGTTTTCCTCCTCCGGCCCCCCTAAACCTCCCAATGGCAATGACCAGAAGGAGAGAGATGCATCTCCCGAACAGCGTGAACCTCTGGTTTTCCATTTTCCCCCTCCCGGCTCCCCTCCAGAACCCCCACCACAACAAGAGCCGGCAAAAACTCCTCCACCACCCAATCCGGAACCGACGCCTCACCCACATCATCCACTTCAACCACCGCCATCGCCCTCATCACCATCACCACCTCCGGATTCCTCCACCGCTTCAGCCTCAACCTCAACCTCAACCTCCACCTCCACCTCGTCCCCGCCGCCTAACCCCGACCTGCCCTCGACCCAAAACTCCCGCCGCTCGCACATAAACCAGCAGCTCTCCGCATTCATGGACCGCGCGCAAACGACTCTCTTCGCCGCCTCCCAACGCATCAACGACCTGACGGGGTACTCCGGGATCGAAGTGCTAAAGCAGCAGATCTCAGCCCTGGAAACCTCCCTCCTAGCCGCGCAATCGAACCTGCACGCCGCGCGGCACGCCTACAAGACGGCGGTATCCTCGCGCGCCGCCACGCAGCGCGAAGTCACGACGCTGCTGGCGCGCCAGAAGACCTGGACCCCGGGCGACTTCGAGCGCTTCACCGCGCTGTACCGGCAGGACTACGAGCTGGAGGCCAGCGTCATCGAGAAGGCGGCCGAGCTCGAGGAGGCGGAGCGCGAGGCCGAGAGGCTGGGCCGCGAGCTCAGCGCCGGAATCCTGTCGCGCTACCACGAGGAGCAGATATGGAGCGACAAGATCCGCCGCATGAGCACCTGGGGCACCTGGGGCCTCATGGGCGTCAATATCCTGCTCTTCCTCGTCCTGCAGTTCGGCGCTGAGCCGTGGCGGCGGAGGAGGTTGGTCAAGGGGTTCGAGGAGAAGGTGCGCGAGGCGATGGAGGAGGAGAGGCGGTTGGAGAGGGAGATTAGGAGGCAGGAGGCTGAGATTGAGAGCTTGAGGAGGAAGGAGGAGCAGGCTGCTGCTGCGGCCGCGGCCGCGGTCACGGCTGAGGCTGCTACTACTACTGAAAGGGAGCAGAGCCAGCCGACGACAACGACGACAGAAACGGACGGAATCCCGACTTTTATAAGGATAGACATGCCGCCCAAGGTACCGTGGAAGGAAACCCTCTCGGACCCGGAGTGGTGGAAGGCCATCTACGCCGAGCTATCGAGTGATAGGAAGGTATTCATCAAGGTACGGGACGTATCCATACTAGCGCTCGAGAGCGCCGCCGCCGGTGCCGCGGTCGTAGGCACCATAGCGACTATCCTTCTGATCCGAAGGACATGAGGGAAACGAAAGGCATGTGAACATGGCATACGGAGCATTAGAATATATATATATATATATAGAAGACCGCCATCTATGGTCCGATTGGGATCCGTGTACGTATTGTTATAAAAAAACACTCCTAGGGATACTACATTGTATAATAAAAACATTACGATACCCAATTTCTCTTTCTCTCTCTTTCTCTTCCTCATTCTCTTTCTCGCTCTCTCGTCCCCATCTCATGCGTGTTTTGTGTGGTATAATCGGGGTGGATATAGTATAAGCAACGTCTAACGCGGAAAAGAAGGGTGATGGTTGCATTATCAACTGGTCTAATTAACAGAGGCAAACTAGTATAATGCCGGGGTAAACTGCGCGACAGCATCTGGTATGCCACTCCTCGACGAATCCTAGAAAAGGTGTTCGAACGGGGGTTATCCATCCGCCTGCTTGCTTGCTTTTTGGTTCGAAAGATTCGCCCAGCGAATGACAATTTCACGCGAAACGCCTCTATGTAATGTGTCCCCGGTGGGCCCGAAGGCCCTTGGTATTTTCGGTGACAAATCGACGAGACCTGCAAAACAGGCCTCTTTTGGTTCAATATGCGCCTCGAACTAAGCAGAACACCTCGCCTCCGTTCGCGGTTCCTATAGCTTAACAAGAACGATTGGCAAATCCCCACTCATCTCCTCATCTTCCTACGTTCACCGCCCGATGAATTCTTAGACACCTCGGCCCAGGGTAACTAATCAAAATCCGCCGTGTATGAGAATCCACGGAACTCCTCCTGCATAGATTGGGACAGCACTATAACTAGGTTAGCACGACCATGATAGCCACAATGATGGTAATAGATGAAGGTATCCTTACCTGATTGCACCGGCGTGAGGACTGGTGTGACGCTAGTGAATTCAGAGTCAAAGTTGCTAGTATCCGTTGCATTCCTGATAGTAGGCATGAACGGAGGTGCAACCCTCTTGTGGTAGATATCGTCCCATACGATGTTCCTGAAGAATGGTTGGCTCATCACCTCCTGAGCATCAGTTGGCCCGCTTCCTAGTCGTTGGTCGGGGTCCCTCGTGAGAAGCTTCTGTAGAATTGAAACGGACTCCCTAGGCATGTGGATGGGATAAAGCGGCTCATCCGCGAGAATGGCGTCGTAGATTTCGTCTTCATCTTCGCCTCGGAAGGGAGACTGCTGCAGAAGCATCTGGTAAATCAGAACTCCAAAGGCCCACCAATCAACTGCTCTCCCATATTTCTTATCTAATAAGATCTAAGATAGCATTAGCAACTACGGTAATGTGGCTGAAATAAAAGTGGATGCATACCTCAGGGGCCATGAATTCTGGTGTACCACAGAAGGTACCGGTGGTTGAACCATACCACATGTCTTCTTTACACAAACCGTAATCCGCGATCTTGATGTGACCATCTAGGGTCAGGAGGATATTGTCGAGCTTAAGATCACGATAAATGACGCCGTTCTCGTGGAAATACTTCAAAGCCAAGCAGACTTCGGAAGCGTAAAATCTATAAAGATTGTCAACATTGTATCCAGTTTAATATTAATACCATCTCATCGAGACTTACTGGGCACGCTTGGTTCCAAATTGGCCACGCTGAATATGCAACATCAAATCGCCACCACTAATGTACTCCATGACAAAGTACACCCTAGTCTCTGTTTGGAAGCATGCATGTAGGTTAGTCAGGAACGGGTGACGTTCCCTGTTTGCGATCAAGAACACCCTCTTCTCTGATCGAATACTCTCGACTTCATCGTTCTCGATGATGAACTCCTTCTTCAACACTTTGATGGCGTAGAGACGTCGAGACTTCTTCGTTTCAGCCAACATGACTTTGCCGAAGTTACCCTTTCCAAGCACCGCCAAGAAGTTGAAGTGGTCCAAACCAATACGCTGACCTGTGCCAGGATCCGTCGCAGAAGGCAAAGGTTTTCTCGAAGGAGGCGGTAACGTTGAACCAGTTGTCAGTGAAGGAGTCTCTTGTATAGGTTGTGGCTTCGACACCGGCGCAACGGGAGGGTATATTTGCTGCTGTATTTGAGCTGCGGGGGACTGAGGGGTCTGGATTGGGCGTTGTTGAGGTTGTTGTTGCGATATTTGGGGCTGGCTCGGGGGATAGTTAGATACATTCGCATATGCTGCTGGGTTATATTTAGGTTGAGTAGGCATGTTGTATGCCTGGTTCGTAGCGTATGGATCCTCTTGAGTAGTATCTAAAGGTCCTCCATAACCTCCCGCTCCACCAGAAGGGTATCCTGAACCCTGACCCGGGCGGCTCGATTGCGAGGCCATTGCACCACTCATTGCAGCCGTAGCGGCGGCGGCGGCAGCGGCGCTTGAAGCGGATGAGGTGCGGTCGGGGTGGGCTGGTCTTGAGGGCGACGTCTGGCTAGCGTACATAGCTTTAGCTGCATCGGTTGCCTCTTGAGAAGCGACACTAGGCTGGTATGTAGGGCCTCCCTGGGTACTATAAGGCGACATAGGACCTGACGATGCACTCGTAGGACTCATCTTTCCTTGCCTTAATGTCTTCTCGCTCAAAGAAGTGGCCTTCTGTTGTCGTTGTTTTTGTGACCTGATACCTTCCAAGATTTGGTTAGCAACAGCCATGCTCATACCGCAAAAGTCCGGAACAAGGTGGACACATTGCGCGTGTGCCGTGAGTCCACATTCTGTCGAGAAGTTAGCAATATGCACAAGGCAAGATTGAAGGTGGCTCTGGTTGTCATACCGGAACATTTCCTGCAGTTTTTCTTGCCAAAGGGCAGAATGTAACCACAGTGACAGCACCAGTTCGCAGTAACGTTCGAAAACGGCGAAAACCTGTGAGGAATGCGGTGGTTGATTTTCTCCTCGTCCGGATCGGTTTCGGCGTTACTTTTACTGATACATTTCGTAACCACGCTTGAATAGCATTTGGTATGGCAGGTGTACTTGCAGTCTTCACACTGCATTCCTGCAGAGTATTTCAAGAAATCGCCGCAAAGAGCGCAACGCATGATGTTGTAAAATTGGTGTTGCACGAACTTGTGTCCGTACATCTCATGGACTTCCTCCTTGCGCTGACGGATAGCACCCTTTCGTCCCAATCCCAGATCTATGGGCCTGTGGTCCTTGTTCTGTTTCATAAAGTTGAGAGAAAGGTGAATGGCACCAGTCGGCTCCAAGTTAAACCACGCGTCGATCGGTTGGGACGTAACTTGCGGCACAGCTTGGGGAGCAAATGGCTGCTGACTCGGCCCCGCGGCCGTTGGAGACGCAGGACCAGCGCCACCAAGTTGAGGTTGTGCCGGATCCATGGGAAACTGAGGCGGAGGCGCACCCGGTCCTCCCATCCTATCGGCGGACACCCAACCAGAATTATTGACCTCGGCCTCAATCCTCTTTCGTCGCATCTCCTCCACGATATCCGAAATCCTTACCCACAACATAGCGATAGGCAGAGCATGCTCACCCGGCTTATCATATACGGTGAGTTCGATTTCGTTGGCCTTATCCACTTCGATAGTATGATACTCGGCCTCCCATCGATCGTTCCGTGACACCTTCGTGCGTGCGACAACGTTATCCTCCACCTTTACAGCAACAAAGGTTTCCGGACCCCGCGAGAACCGACCAGTACTAGCATGGTCGACGTCCCTTACCTGAACGACGCGAATCGAAAGCTGTCCCGTTAATGGTTTTCGCAAATTCGGCATGTTGATACTATCATCTACAAGATATTATGGTCAGCCATAGATAAAATAAAGCAAATATTATAGTAGGAACAACAAACCATCGGGAGAATCGGCCGAGTCCAAGTCGTCTATGTGGAGCTCTTCGTATCTCTTGAGTGCCTGCTTCAAGAGATGGATCTTCTGTTTGCTCTCGATTTTCTTAGCGGCAGCATCCGCTTTACTCTTGCGATCACCTTCCATGCCGTAGAGCTGTACCATCTTTTCTATTCCCTTGAGATATTGCTCCTCAACGTTGAGCTTGAACTGGATCTGAGAAAGCATAAGTTGGATTCGGGGTCCGAGGTAGGGAGTATCATATTTTATTAGATCTGTGAGAGAGGTGGTTATATGATTAGCTCGAGTGATTCGGAGAGATTTGAGACGGAAGGAAGCAAACAGTAGAATGCCATAAAAAATAGTAGAAAATGGTATCATGGATGACAAACCTAGCTTGGTAAAGTTCGGTCTAGGCTTTGGAATGGAAGACGTCGGGCCTGGAGGAGGGAACGGATGTCGTGGCGGCATCAAATCTCCGTGGCCACCTATCTGGCTATATGGCAAGGAGCCATAAGATGACCTATCACCGCCTGACCAGTCGCCGGCGTCTTTGGGGGGTGGCAGAGGTGGCCCTTGACCACCATCGCTTCGCACATCACCACTAGGAGGACGTCCTGAGCCGGTCGCGGTAGCGGGGGAGCTAGGACCAATGCTCATGTTGTCGACACCTGAACCAATACGCTTCATTTGTAAGTCGCGAAGCTTTTCTTCGAAGAACTGGAGGTTCCGGCGGCCCTCTCGCATCTGGCTGTCGAGACGAGATCTGACATCATCGTTGTTGGTCTGCTGTCGCATAGAATTGGCAGCATTGATCAGAGCTTTTTCGCGCTCGATCTTTTTGTAGATATTTGCCATGGCATCTTCGTCGTTCATGGTGGACGATAGGTTGCGCGTCGTCACGCGCGGGACCGGAGATGGTGAGACTTTTTGTTGTGGTGTGGATGGTGTATGTTATTGAGTGGAGGAGAAGAAAGGACACAAGAAATGCGGAGCGACCCAAGATAAAGCTAGACAAGACCGCGGATCGGGACCTCCAGCTGGATACCTAAGCCTTTAAGGACCTCGATAGGACCTCGATACCTAGGACTTGAATAGAACCGCTATCGTTTCTCACCAACAAAAAAAAAGAGAAAAAAAGAAAAAAGAACAACTCTTAACGACTACTGATTATTTACTACTCTTCTCACTTCAAACCAACCCGACACATAACAGTCCCCTTACACAAGAAACGTTGGACGTGAGGGTGAACGTGAACGTGAGCTTGCGACGGTCAATAGGAAGATTGATAAGAGTATAGCGGTATAACGGTATAACGGTATAGACAAGCGCGGTTGGGATTGGCAGGTTGTAAAGTTGTAAAGTTGCTAGTTGCTAGTTGCTACTAGTTGCACGTTGTCGGAATGTGGTGCGGGTAAGAGTTGGGTAAGTTCGGTACGGTAGCCGCCTAGAGTTGGGTATGTAGTCGGTAGGACCGTAGCCCTGGAGGTATTTGGAAGTGTTTTTGGTGGCAGTGGTAGGTGAAAGTTTGGCCGAGCGGGATGATTAAATGAATAGTGCGATGTCGTCAGTGCCAGTGCCAGTGTCAATGCCAATGCCAATGTCAATGTCGAGAAAGATGTTTGAGGTGCAGGTAGGTACGGAAGGCTCAAAAGGCTCAGGAGGCAATTTCGAACTTAGCACCGGTTGACGCTGCACCAGGACACGCTACAAGTTTACACCTGTGCCTTTGTATATTTTTTTTGTAGTATGTAACTTCTGTAACTTTTGTATGATGGCGGGGTTTTGTGTCTCGCATGGATGATGCGGGCGGGCGCAACTGAATAAAGTTGAGTTAGGTGGTCTGTGTTTATACCCCACTCTACTCGCCCATGCTTGTGTAGGACTAGAAGGATGGGATCATTGGATGGGAGGCCTAGGACCTACTAGGTACCTGGCTGCCTGGTAGGTACAATACAGTAGTCCTAGCTGTTGCCGATATCATTTGAACCTGACGGTAGTCTCGGGTAGGTACAACGTTGATATAACGGTTATGACTTCCACGCCAGTAAGTTCATGTTAGTCATACATAAATTATAATTATTACATATATTCTAGTATCGTTTCGTGAAAACGAAAACTAAAACAAATACAACTACATCTACTACCTACTACCTAGTAGGTATTACTTACGACAAAATGTACTTAATACACCATAATGCCAGTTCTGATAAGACCATTTTGACCGAAAAGGTGGCGCACACCTAACACATGAAGCATGAAATGGCACTTTACCGATTTGTTTTGTCGGTGTCGGCCGTCTGTGTGTCATCAGTCCACGGTTTACCAGGTAACCCAGGATACTTTGAGCGACCTTAGTTACTTAGGTCTTGTCCGGCCGCGTGTGACGAAGAGTACGAGAAACAGGCAGGTAATATATGTTATCTACCCAGGTCTAACTGTCATGTCCTGATACTAGGTGCCAACGCATTTGCTGTATACATCGTCACTCTGAAATTGTCTGTCAGAGAGTGCCGAGGTGTGATGACGATGATGACTATCTTTTCATCGCTCAACATCAATACCTCAGTACATCCATTTTCAGCTTTTTTACTCATATTTCAGTCATCTACAAGTATGTATCAAATGTCAAAACATACCTGCACATACAGATAGTAGCTCCAGGCTGGGGTTAACAGAACTGCAATATAAGACGAGATCGGAAAAGATCGCTGTGTGGATGCAGGATACAAAGCTCCGGTTCGCACAGAACGGTATCAGCAATGTTTGATATTTTCATTCTTTACATTACGACATAAACAGCTTGGAAATCGAAGGCTCGGGCACGCAAACCATTGGGCATCACGAAAATGAGAAAACACAACCTGCTATGCTATTCGTCAGTTGGGAGATGCCGTTGCGCGTCACCGGAAGTTTGACAGCTCAAAACTATATGTGTCTAGGTACTTCTATCTAGGTACTTTGAAAAGGAGGCGCTTCCAAAAGGGGTTGACCTGCCAGCTCAAAGTTCCAATCGTTCGAGGCGGGGAACAAAACAATGGAAAGCCTACAAAGTAACCCCACGCCAGGGGCATCCATCAAATCGTCATCGTCCATCATCAGCCAGCATCAGAAATATATCGCGACTATTATGCAATGCACGATTGCATCGACCATAACACAAATTTCACCTTCACTTTCACACGTGACAGCCAATATCACTCGATCACATATCATATACATATCCCATCGACCGATGTCACAAAGTGGAATGAATTTCCGAATTAATAATTATCCTTGATGCCCAAGGTTGTACATTAACCTAATAAGTTCTGTAGAACCAGGTCCTAGTCCTCGAGCATAACGAATCAGGGGTATCTCTGACATCAACATTACCATTCAATATATCCATAGGTATATCTTGTCCCGTCAAACAAAGCAAGAACGCTAAACACAAATGCAGAACGCTTTCAGTTAACCTTCTCTCATATCGCAATGCTTTCTAACCGATTCTCGCGTCTCGTCATCCGTTCAGTTTATGCCGAGACAGTGGGCACGACTTTCTCGTTGTTCGGGTTCGGGACTGCTGCAGCTTGCGCTGGGGTGTACGCTGGCTGCGGTGGCGCTGGTGCATAAAACCCGGCTAAGTTCTGGTAATTCTGCCCCTCAGCAACGGGTGCCTTAGGCTGGGTAGCGAAAGGTACTTGCTGAGGCACCATGGGAGCCGGGTACGGGTAGTAAGGCGCAACGCCAGGCTGGGGAGCCATAGGCGGGACGATCATTCCAGCAGGCTTCAAAAGATTGCGCTTGTGCGTGTCGATGCAAGCGAATACAAATAAGATAAAGTGAAGGAGCACCATCAAGCAGAAGAACGCAGCTATCGCGCGCATCATTGGAAGGTATCGCCCGTTCATATCGAGGCCGTCGTAATCTTCGCAGTTGCTGTAGGAGTACGAGTACCTGCTGTTCTTTTCCTCCTGGCAATCTCTCAGGTCTGAATTGATTACGATGATCTCGGTGATGGACAAAAGCGCGGCAAACACGCAGGCGATCCAAAAACACAAATGTAGTCCGACGTGCGCGCCAGGGTGAATACCACGCTTCTCGTTCTTGCGCGAGCGAACCGCGAAGGTAATTAACTCAGCACCATTCCACAGGATCGAGGCGATGCTGATGGGAAGTGCATATGCGGCGACCCAGCCCTCGTAGGTGGCATCGGTGACGAAGACGCAGCCTAGGGCCATGACTATGATACCGACGATGACGAGAGACAGAGTGAGGGTGAGTTTGCTGTGAGTCCAGGATTTCGAAAATCTGGGGAGAAGGCGAACAGGTTGGGTATAGTATGGCTGCGGTGGGTATGGGAACGGCGCGTAAGGCAGTTGGTTGGGTTGCTGACGCGCAACGGGAGGCGCTTGGATAGTCGCGGGCACGCTCTCCTGGTTTGCTCTCGTCGAATTGTCTATAGGTGAAATTGCATCATTCCTTGCCTCAGTGGCCGGTTGCGACGCCTCGTTTGAAGCCATTTTTTGCGATGGTATATATTCGCAATTGGTAACTCCCACTTCGTTGACTCAGACTCAGAATATGCTAAACCGGAATTGAAGGCAAAATGATCTTATTATTAAAAGATTAAGTATATGAATTTAAAAGCGAAAGACTTGAAGTTGAAGATATACGGTCAGTATTAACGAGCGACGACCTGGAAGAAACAACACAGGAAAGGATCGACGAGGAAGAAGAGGAAATCGAAAGGGGGGAGGCTATCAACAGATTTTATGGAAAATAGCGGATAGCCAAGCCTTTCTTACCCCGGTCATCGTCAGGAAGACCCTTCGCGCCCACGGGGCAAAGTTGCTGTTAGCGGATCTCATTTCCATTCAGTGACTCAAAATTTTCCAAGGCATCTGCGGCGCAGCACTTGCTTTTCCCCCCTTTCCTTTCTCTATGAAGCCTATAGTAGATTTAAGAGTAGAATCTATATTAAGTACGAAGGTGTACAGCATGCTTATACGCATATAAGCACGTATTTCACATCAAATGATCGATCTCGTGATTTGGAAAGAATCGTAGCTGGCTTGACTTGACTTGATGAGCGTAGCACGCTATACTATGTACTAACAAACGTATTAATAACCTTGGAACAAAAAGGACTATAACAAAAGACTGGCACCAATTGGACTTTATTGTTGCCTAAATTAGATCCGTGGACCTCTTACATAGTAGGCCTGAGGAAATCTTGCCTACGGCTTTCAGCGCCCATGTCGTCTAAGCGACGTTCCAGGCCGCATAGGGCTTAGCAATTTGGCCCTGTATTTGATCTAGGCTGGCCCTAGCAGAATCGACAGGTATTAATACCTAGCATATGCTGTACCTAGAATACTACGTACTAGTATTTTTCGATATCAAATTTCATGCTCACATATAAGGTACCCTATTTATAGTAGAAAACCGTTCGTTCGGAAGAAAATTCAAGGCATGCATGTAATTTCTCGACATTGATAGTGAGAAGCGTTCTTTAATCATTGAATGCTCTATACCTGTCTCCTACTAGTCGTTCTTACAGCCGTCAATCTAAAGATTTTTCATTGAGAATAAGTATTGTTTAGTACGGTCTTGAAGCCAAAGATGTATTAGGTAGTACTAGGTAGGTAAAGGTAAAAATGGTTGAGAGCTGTCAAGAAGACTATGGATGTTTTGTGGAGATTACCTGTCCATCACGTGACAGGATTGGAAATTATCTTGGCAGTCGAAGTTCCGCCCAAATACTGGAAATGCCCAGCGTCTAGTAAAATGCCAATTCCAACATCAATCGCCAAGATATAGACAAACACATTGATAGTCAAGTTTATAATATCTATGATGTTAAATTCTCTCACTTCCTCGCCAACTTCGACCATGATCGAATTCTAGGTCCAAAAAAGTACAAAACATATACCAATGCGACAAGGCTAAATGAGATGAACCCTAGTATGGCCATTGCCCATTTGGTGCTCAAGTTTTCGAACATGACGATTCCTAGATTTCTCGACGTTAGACTCCATTCTGAAAACGTTTCATGGTATAAGCACGTACCAACATGGCAACAGCCAGCCGCAATCAGGAAAGATGGTATCAGGAAGGCTGCTATCGCCGATCCAGCAACGTTGGTGTACGAATCAGCAATGTAGTTAAGCATTGCAAGCCAAAGAAGAGGGTCACAGAAACCCAGTAAGCCACCAGCCACAACTGGAGACCAATACGAGACACTGCCGTCACTGGTGAAGGCGAACCACAGGAGAGATACCGGGAAACCCCAAACGAATAGTAGCGATGTCAAAAACCTAGCTTCCGGTCGGCCAACACCGCCGTTATTTTTCCTGTCGCGCTTGTAGAACCATGTCTGGACTGGAACGAAAGCAAACATGACAGTTACACTAACGACAAAGTTGAGATACGTGAGATCGGCATCGATATATCTAATCATGTTAGATCAATGCTCCCCAGAAAAACAAATAATCGGCACTTACGATAAGCCATTGTTGACCGCAAATACGTCGAATACTCCATCCAGGTACAAGAAGAGCAGCCCGTAAGTGAATCCATTATAAATACCGAGAAATGTAACGATCGGCTCAGTCAGCATGATGCGGAAAGCCATCGAGGTAACGAATCGCATCTCTCGGAGAACATCTACATGTTCCTCTACGACGGCCACTTCCGTCGGGTCTGTCGACTTGTTTTTCTTTGCCGCGTTGCTGATTACAACCCGTGGGAGTGTCTCGGGGACGAAGCACATAATAATAGCAAAAGCACCTCCGATGATAACACTACTGAGGTTAAAAACCGTCTACTCTTCACTCGGGACCTGAACTTACTTAATCCAGAAAATCCATGGCAATCCCAGCTTTTCGTTTTCCGCGATTAGTTCTCCGATAGGGGAACCTATACTCGGGCCATAGTTGGCACTCATGACGAATAGCGCCATTGGCTGACCAGCTCCGTCCATGTCGCCAAAAAGGTCAGCGATGGTGCCGGCTACGTTAGACAGAGCCGTGCTTCCAGCAGCTCCGCAGAGGAATTGAAAAATAATGAGCATCGGCAAGTTACGCGCCAACGCAGTACCGATGTTCAGAATCGCATAAACCCCGATTGATCCCACATAGACCCATTTTCGTCCTCCGATGTCACTATAGAGTAATAACCGTTTAGCTCTACCAAATCTTGAGGCTGTTAAAGCCGGCAACGTCCGGGATCACGTACGATAAAGGACCCAAAAAGGCTGGACCAATTGCGGTTCCCACGATAAACATAGATTGACCAAGGGTTACAACTTGAGATGATCCTCCATACTTCTCCTGAACGAGAAACTCGGCGCTGACATAGGTCGTGGTTGAGAGAGCGATGAAGGTTTGCAACAAACAGTAGACACAGATGATAGCCCATTTTTTAAGCGGAATCCAGTGAATAGGATGAGACGCACTACGGGTCTCGACTTTCTGGAGGGCAGATAGAGCTACATCTGCTCCTATGTTGGAGGTGGTCATCGTGGGCTCGGGCTGACCCTTCTCCTCCGTCGAGAGGACAGCTTGGGAATCGTTCGCCATGCTGTTAGAATGGCCGGAAAGATTTTATTGAATGGTATCCTAAGGCTGAGCGCGATGCGCGAGATTTAAGGTACGCTACATAGTACATATATCCCACATATACTACCTACACTAGCATCTAGTCGGAATAAACGAGCCCGCAAATCTTACTGGTTCTTGAATAGTGATAGTGGTATAAGGTCGAGATAATGGAAAATTTTGTGGCTCGATGGAACGTTCCTAAATCCGCCACGGCGGATCCAATCAGAGATTCGATATGCTTATCATTTGAACGGAATCCCCTGAAGGCTCTGAACATCCTTGCTGAACACCTTGAACTGGGGAACTCAATCCGGAACGTGGCAGCGCGGATGAGGCGTCGGATGACGTTCACGTTAGCAAAAAGTACACCAATTATTTTTTAGTTTGACTTACTACGTAGTCCAACAAGTTTTCAGATATTATTCCCATCGGGTTGTCCAGGTATCCGGGTGAGCTGACTCAACCCCATGCGGTAGAATTGTTTAGATACGTACATATCTCTTTCAAGAAGTATGTCACGCTTGAACGATAATTCTAGAAAAGTCCGTAATTACAGAAATCAAGACACGGTACCGGACGGACAAGAGCTACTACTAGGTAGGACCTAGGTCCTAGGTAGAGTTAGATAATGGCACGATATGGATAGCAATCTACCTAGTGAGCATAGTACTAGCCATTAGGCACATTGGTTCACGCGACTTGCCTTTTTTTTTTCTAACCTGGCAGCTTGGTAGCTCCTGGACGAGACCCCTGAACGAGATGATACATTAAGCCGAAGCTAACTCGAACTTAATTTTACCGCATGATAAGAGCTTTTTGTGATATCCCAACTTCCCAAGGTCTTTATGAAACAGCTTCAATCATGTTCAAGACCCATCCGTTGCGAGTTTCGAAAGTTCAACATAGATGATGTGGTTTGAAATTATTTCGTTGCGCTTGGCTCTTACAACCATTTAATTAACAATAGCCTACCAAGGTAACCTTGAACTCGGCAATCGAATACTAACACTGATCACTGATTCCTGAAAAGTTCCGAAGTAAACCGTCATTTGTTTAGCGCCAAGTGCACCATTAATACAAGAAACAACCAACCAACCACAGCTTAGCTTACTCCATTGTTTTCCATAATGCTTATAGTTAGCTTTTACCATTTCACTGACCAATGGTAGCAGCCTTAGAAAATGGCGGTTGCAATGGATAAGCCCTTATAGCTCAGTGGTAGAGCGCAGCACTCGTAAACGTGATTCTATACATGATTACCTACCATACAGGTGTTCTTGGAAAAAGTCACAAATTGCCAATGCTGAGGTCCATCGTTCAATCCGGTGTGGGGGCATTCGCATTCACTTTTTATTCTTTTTTTTGTCAATTTTTTGTCATTTTTTGTTTTTACAAATTGGATTCTAGTGTCTCGGACGATAAATCTATCAACTTGAATGGTTTTATTCCACAAAGTGGAAGTAGTGGAAGTCGCGACCGTGGTGATTGACACAGCCGAGTCAATCAAGTCCCAAATTTAAAATATCGAAGATAATAATGGTAAGAGCGTAACAACGACGTAACAACCTCAAACCGCAACATTACCTAGGACCTAGGTAATGATCAGCACATTATACTACCATGAAATCACAGCTGTGCAGTTTGAACTGATGCAAAAGTAAAGCAACTATTTTTACTTGTGTTATTAATGATTCTCTTTTTTTTTTGGTGACACTACCGATTGATGGACAGCATCTGCATTTCGACGTATTGTCTACTCATCGCATCGTCTCATATCACTGATTTCCGAGTTTACTACAAGGTTGCCATGTAATTTTGCATGCCATAGTGGATATTGGCGCGACTGACGATATTTGAGAACTTCCAGTTTTTTTGGTTCTACTTATTAGAAAGTCTGTCAATATGACCTGACCTCTCTGCTGAAAAGGGGTAAAAACCACATCCCGTTCAACAATCTAAGTACTCGCTACCTACTTGATATCCGAAGAAGTCACCGATATCTTCCGATGTGCTTCGACCATCTGACACTCATGTTGAGGGAGAGGATTTCGAAAGTATAAGAGCTACGGATACAGCCAGGAGCAAACTTACCTTAATACCTCTACGCCCGGAGTCCCGACTTCAGCCAGATCGACTGGATCTAGGAGTATGTCGTCATGATGAACACCCCCTGGTTGACCCATTTCCCCGGAACCAATCGCTTGGGACCAGCTGCCGGTTCCTGGCCAGAAACGGAAATGAGCGACAGCATGCTTACCGATTTCCATCCAACAAGTTTCCAAGTTTCTCCTTCCAACCCGCCGGCTCTTCATCGTCCCTTATAGCAAATGCTACCAGTTGATGCAATCATGGCCATCAATAGCCATATTCATGATGTAGAGGGTCGAGAGTCCATGCTCATACGCCAACATGCTACCCTCTCACACCCAGGTGGCGTCCAACCGATTATAACCCAACTGTTACCTAGTGACGCTTATTATATCGATCGATTATAGCTAATGCTTGGCCGTGGCTTGTTGGCCCTCCCGTCACCATTATGCAACTCAACGACCTCTAAGAATCGTTGAGAGTTACTATGTGACTTCATTTCATATATGAGGATGACATCCGCCCTCCTATAGCCACAATTTTACAGGGAGTGGCGATATCCACCGCAAGCAAAGTTCCAAATGACCCCCTACGTACCTAGTAGCTATACATATTGCCAATACTACCACAAAGCCGTCTCGCCATGTCCTCTACCAGAAGTCCGCACAGAAACTCTGATCCTGGAAGCCAACAAAGTGGTCCAGCGCGCCCGAGGTTTAACTCTCAAGTCACCGAAGACCGACTTAGAGAGAGCTTAACGATCCCGCCATTACCCATGTCTAACAAGATTAGGGAAGGGCGACAATCAATATTTTTCGAGGTAGGGCTATTTGAAGGGGAAGACGAAGGCCAGCAAGACCAACAACTCCAAGACATGACTTCCCAGTGCCACGAAGCGAACCAGCCGAATGAGAGAACGGAATCGACCTCGGAGATTACGTCGCCTATCGAAAAGGGAATATCCGATAGGGAAGATTCATCGAGAGGAAAGCCGAAGTGGTTATCCAAATGGGCACCGAAAAGGCGCCCAAAGATCAAAACAGCTTCTAGTGCGCGACCTCCCCTTTTCGCAGGGCAATACTCGCTTTCAATGATCATTTTACTTATCGCAATTGTTCTTCCAATTATTAGTTTTAATAATGGCCGCAAGAAGATTCAAATTAACGGCGCAGACGCAGCCGTGACTAAACTACCCCCTACCATCATCCTCGAAGACCGCCAGAATAGCCCTACTAGTATCTGTACAAGATGGGCCGGCCAAAGTAAGCGCCTGTATTACAGTACCTTCTTATGCATGATAGCAATTAAACTCGGTTAGGCGCTCTCATCAACGGGACAATATACTATTACGGTGGCCGATCTAAGACAACTAGCGATCAGGAATCAAATACATGGAGTGGGTGAAATCTCCGAGAAACAGAGGGAACTCGTGCTGATATACACCTAGATAACGACTTCGTCGTCCTTGATGTTACTAAGTCTTGGGATATCAGCTCTCCAGCTCTGACAGGCCTCCCGCAACCATCTGGTCCTCCATCTGTGTCACTTGGCTATCTCTGGAACGACCTGAATCGCTTATACCTCTATGGAGGCGAGTTTTCCGATAACCCCGTGGCGCTGCCGTCGCCAATTTCCACATGGATGTATGACGTTGCTTCTTCGACATGGTCAGAGTTTGAGAACCCTAAAACATCAGCTGGTAACTACTCGGACCCTGAAGGCGCTCTAGTACAAAGAGCTGCGGAAGGAGCTGGAATTTCTGTCCCCGAGCTGGGCGTAAGCTGGTATTTCGGTGGTCATCTGGATTGGGCTACCACGCCCGGTTGGTCGAACCAGATCGGGCGTGTCTACCTGAAGAGCTTGCTCGAGTTTACGCATCCCGGATACGCGAACTCTGGAGTCGACTCGCTCCGCTCTTCCGGTGCCCCCAATGGAGGAGCTTATCGTAACATCACATGGGGTGGCATTCAAAATCAAGACGGTTTTAGCGAACGAGCCGACGGCGTTCTCGTCTATGTTCCTGGTTGGGGCCCTAATGGAATCCTACTTGGTCTCGGTGGAGGAGTTGTCGGGAACGACGACACAACTGACGCATTCTCCTCTATGAGCATTATCGACGTTTACGACATCAAGACGAGCACATGGTATCACCAACAAACTTCAGGTGAAGCACCTCAGGTACGGGTCAACCCGTGCGCGGTCATCTATTCGGCTTCCGACGCCAGCTCGTTCAATATCTACATGTACGGCGGACAAAACCTGCTTCCGGTCGGCAACCAAACTCAATATACGGACATATGGATCCTAACTGTCCCCTCATTTACCTGGATCAAGGTAGATACCACCACGAGCACGCAGCCGCCCGCTCGAGCTGGCCATCAGTGCGCAGCCCGAGATGGCCAAATGATCGTAATCGGCGGCTATGTCGGAACCGAAATCGCGTGCGACAGTCCCGGTATCTACAACTTCGACGCTTCAAGCTTAAAATGGAAGGACTCCTTTGACGCGGCAGATCATCCTGCAGACTCGCACCCAGACAACAGTGTTTTAGCTGGTAGCTACGGTTATCAGGTGCCCGACTTAGTGCAATCCGTCATAGGCGGCTCCTCAGACGGCGGTGCAACAGCAACACAACCAGCCTCCGGACCTGCTACAGACGGTCCGTTTAAAACTGGGACGCCTCCGGTCTTCACCATCACACAAGCAGGGAGCACCGCAACCATCACAAACAGCCCGGGCGCCACCGGTGTTAACCCTGGCACCTCCGCCCCGGCGTCCTCAGGCACAAACGGCGGCTTGATTACAGCCGGCGTGATAGCAGGACTTGCCGGCCTCGCAGCATTATACCTCGGTTTCTGCGCATGGCTTTACCGCAGACAGGTCGCGGCCTACAAGCGGCACATGCTTGTCGCGAACCGGTACTCCGGCGGCACAACCACCGCTCACGATGACGATGATAATCCTTTCAGCGACAACAACTCCCCCTTTAACGGATCCGCCGGCTTACGCGAGAAGCTCCGCAAGACTAACTCAGCAGATGGGACGAACGAGCACTTCGGCTGGGTGGGCCCGAAATGGACGGCTAGTAACCAGCGCGGTGAAGAACACAGTTCCGGGACGTCTGGCTCGGGTGGGCCGCGGCCGAGCGAGGATCGGTATGCGTGGGGGTATGATAATAGCTATGGTTTCGGCAACGGAGGGGCGGGAGGCGTGAATCGATCGAAGAGCAGCGCAACGCGCAGTACGGCGAGCGGGAGCTCGGCTGAGGCGCTGTTGGATGGGCGGGAGCCGAATTTCATCAGTGTTGTGCTTGGACCGAGGAGGGCTCTAAGGGTGGTTAATGGGATGGAGATGGAGGAGCCTTGAGGAGGGAGGGTCTGTGATATGATTATGGATGTATGAGAGATGATGGATAGGTACTAGCTTGTACGATACCCTTGATTTTCGTTCGTGTTATTTTAGTGGATGATAATGAAGGGATACGATACCTAGCTATATATTGGTATTTCTCAGTATAAATACAAGAGTTTATATGATTTAATGATAATTTTGGGTAGGGATGAGATGAAATAGGTACTATCATACTTTTTTTATACGAAGAAAATCCTAGATTTCACAATTACGCCGTAGGGCCGTGCTTATGATTGATATATACTTTATTTTCAACTTAATTTGATGAGTATCTACTCAATCCGTCGTAAACGCCAGCTCAAACCGGATATCATAACCCAAACCATGCCATATAAGCCCGCCCGACGCTCTAGTTATCTTCATGATGTAAAATGCAATTCATATCAAAGCCCCCGAACCACGAGGATCCGCGCCTGCTGGGCCATCCCCATCTTGCGCGTTGAGGATACTAGAGAAGCCGGAGTTTATATCATTGCCTAGCTTCGTAAGCAGTCGCTCGATCCAGGATACCTCCTCAACATCCCCGACCTCCTTCAGCCGATCCGCCGTATCCAAGGCCAAGCAAACAAGCCGCGTCCGGTATATCGGGAAGTTCTTTATCCGGTCCGCTTCGTTTATCTTCTCATGCATGAACTGCACGGCGGCGGTGTGGTCTGGCGTTAGCGGGTGGTGGAGTTCCAGATGCGCGATATCTATCGGCGCCCGGAGCGAGCGTCCGACGTCGACGAAGGCGTCGAAGGTGGGGGCCGAAGGCTTCAGGTACTGCGAGGCGAGCACCGTGGACTGCCAGGATAGGTCCCGCCAGGCCTTCTTGTAGCTGCCGAATACGGCCTTGTTCTCGTCCGGCCGGAGGATGTCGTACGCGTGGACCAGCGCCTTGTAGGAATCGTCCAGGCCGTGCATCCCCGCGTGCGAACCCTCTTTCTCTTTGCTTATGGCCTGCAAAAGGCGGAATAGGGCTGTGGGGGAGTTGCTCGAGGCCACTTCGATCTCTTTCTCTGCTCCTAGGCGCGCCACCCATGTCCAGACTAGCTCCTCGAGACCCTCGGCGTACATGAAGGGGATCAGGTTCGCGAAGAAGGGGGTGTCTATTTTCGAGAGGGAGCGTAGGTTGTTTTCTAGGCCGGACGTGCGCATCCATTGCACGACGCGCAGCCCGGCGCCGGACTGCGCCATGGCTTGCTTGACGTCAACGCCTTCGGCTACGAGCTGCGTCCAGACTTTGGCGAGGAATCCGGCGGCGCGGCGCGGGGTCATCAGACCCCGAGAGACGGCCGTGTCGAAGACGTGGAACGGGTCGAGGGCGGCGGCTGGCTGCGTGCGTTCTTGGTGGGTGAAGAGGGGGTGGGAGAGGATCGCGTGCAGATGTCTCTCTGTGGGACGGTTCGGAGTAGCGGCGGTAGGCGCGGGCTTAAGGAGGGGCCGGTCTTGTTGTTTTAGGTGTGCGGTCTTCTGCCATATCGGCTCCTCTTTGCTGGTCTCCCACGGGTGTTCCTTGTCGAGGTTCTTTCGGAAGGAGGTCGTGATCGATTCGAGCAGTTGGCGGGATTCGCGATTATTCAACGGTAGGGGGTGGTGTATCGGAGGGAGGAAGTTCTTGAGGGACTTGAGCGAAGTGGTTCGGGCGACCATCTTGTGTGGCTTGTGACGGCGTTGGCGGTGTTGGCGCCGGTAATGGTGACGATGACGAGGCTCGGGTTCAATACTGCGGGGACATTCACGATTCAAGCTGGTTGACTTCCCGGGTACCTGTACCTCTGCTGCTTGTAAGAAGGGAGATTAATCGAACCAATTATGCAGGAGTTAAGCGCCACAGCGAGCGACTTTGTAACCTTTCAGGCTTCGCTTGTGTAGCCATCCACGTTGCCGTTGCTAATTGAATGGTGAATGAGGTCACGGTAGAGTAATTGAGCAGCCGCTAGAGTGGTGCAACATCTGATTGATATCGATGTATCCAAGTACCGACCAATCATAGAGCGAATTTTGGACCCGGAAGGTGTGAAGGTGTGGTCCGGGATACGCACTTTCTTATTCGTCAAGCCTTTGGAACTAAGCCGCTTTTGGCGTCGCCTTGCACGAAATCGGTACCTACATCGGGGAACTTGAACCGGAGGTACTTCCATCTAAACTCTTGATTTTCTCTCAAGCTATCTATTTTAGTTGGTGATATGGATGGATGTTACGACAAAGCGACAAAGCAGCAAGCCAGCATGTCCATCTCCAGCTCCAAAAGCACTGTAGATAATTAGGTATGGAACTCGGGAATCTCGTACTAGTACATAGGTTTACTATGTCATGTAAGATAAGATGGACAACACTATGATGTGACGGACTCGTCTTACGACTGAGTCAGGCAATGATCGTACACTCTACCTGGGTACATGCCTCTAGTCGCCTTGCAAAACACAAGGGGTCACTCCT
The DNA here is from genome assembly GCA_022497145.1 of Rostrohypoxylon terebratum. Lineage (NCBI taxonomy): Eukaryota > Fungi > Ascomycota > Sordariomycetes > Xylariales > Hypoxylaceae > Rostrohypoxylon > Rostrohypoxylon terebratum. Next base: position 19,331 of record MU385922.1, on the reverse strand, counting down.
AGAAATCCCTGAGATCCCTAAAAGTCCCCGTTGCAAATATACCCTGGAGTCCTGGACCTATGTATGTATGGTATGTATGTTCTAAATGTCCTCTAAGATTTCAATAGCTCAGGTAAGGAGTCAAGGGTAACAACGACTTCAGACAGTATTAGGTGCCCAGATGTTTAGAAAGGACAAATGATTAGCCAATAATAAGCAAAGACAACACCTAGTTGGCGACATATGCAGTGATTTACTCTGATTGCGGCACTTACATGCCGGGTTTGTAAGTCATTCAAGCGTTGTGCTCTAGGAAGGTAGGTAGGTAACTAACTGTTTAACCTCCCTCGACCGTCCGGAAAGATGAAATCGGTACCTAGGTAAGGTACATACCTACATAGTAGAGATTTTTTTAACACAATCTTTGTAAATTCCAAAGCTACTAGGTACTAGGTAGTAGTATTACCTGTGGCTTTATGTAGGTACTATGGATGCACGTATCCAGATAGGTACTCGCAGATGTCCTAACGGGTCTTTTAATTAGCAAACAAGAAGTGCACTTTTATGAGTAATTCTAAGCTCATTTGAATTTATTCGTCAAAATTTACTAGGCACGTACTGTATAGAAACATTCCAAATTTTTTGACACCGTGGATGTGAAATATTTCAAGAATATAAAATAAAAGAGTACAAAAACGGACAGTGAGTGATACAGTGTTGTATTTGGTTGATTCCGCACTCGTCCAGTGCAAAGCGCGCAGATCGATCGCAGTTACCTCAGCGACTGCCCTTAAAATCTACTAGGTAGCTATGTAGGTCAAGCTTCCCCATACCGTTAATAGGTACGTACCTAGACAGATGGTAGACACTGACTCGCACGTGCCTCTACACAGTTCCACCCAGGTGGTTAGCCAATGATCGCAATAGAAAAAAGGCGAAGAGTGGGTACCATGGGGTAAGATCCCTACCTTAAGTTTTTAACTTGTCAGCCAGATGTAAAGTATTCAGGACAGGTACGTACTTGGACACGCATAAGGTAGGTACGGATGCCCGATTTGGACCGGCGCATTCTCGTTAAGTGTTCAATAGACAGTGTTCCAGTGCCCCCAAGTTGCAAGCGCGGGTTGTAAAGTGCACAGTTCCAAGGTTAACTTAGCCCAGCTTAAAGTTGACAAGTGCCCAGCCTGCCAGCCCAGTGCTGCTTAGCCTGGACTATCAGATATTCCAACAGCCGAAAAAGCCTTCATAGGATCCACATTTCATCCAGTTCTGCCAGTCAGTCAGTCAGTCAACCAGTCCACTTTCTTTTTTTGCTGCAAAAGCTCTGGAATTGTATTCAGGTTCTTAACACTCACGTACTACAAACTACAAAATCCCAAAGCACGAGAATAATCAAACATTTTCCACTATATTGAAGCTCTTCCTCTTTTTTAACACCCGATTGCCATTGTCCTTAGACAATTGGCCAATTCCTCCTCACGCTGCGCGTCAACATCAACTTTTTTTATTGACAAAATCTGGCACTGTCAGCCTTGTCTCTACCTAGGTCCTAGGTAGAAGGTTGAAATCGATCGCAAAATACAGTGCCACACGCGCCACCCTAGTTCGTTCTTAAACCTCCTTCCTCCCAAATCCACCATCCACCATCCAACCATCCACTATCCAACCACAACCAACCTGGAACCAACCCACTCTCTCGTCATCCAACATAACCTTCGTCACCTCAACACCTACTCTCCTCCTGCCTCATTTCTAGCACCTACAGAGTCGACGTAGTCGCAGATTTGACTGCTACCATTGAAAAACCCTTCTAAGAAGGGAATAATCTCCTCGTTTTTCTATTTCTTTTTTTTTCACACAGCCTAACCAATCCTAAGAAATGGCTGAGGTTCAGGCCCGATCCCAGGCACCGTCCTCTCGTGGAAGAGGTGGTGGCCGAGGTGGTAGAGGAGGCTTTGGTAGCCGCGGTCCTGTGAATCGACGTACAAATGGCGACAAGTCCACTTTAGATGCGCCCAGTCTAGACGATGATGGTGATGTTTTCCAACTGAGAAAACAGTATGGCACAAAGCTCGACACCATCAAAGAGCTCTTCCCCGACTGGTCTGATGCCGATATCCTTTACGCACTCAAGGAGACGGATGGTGATGTTGAAGTCGCTGCTACGCGAATTTCAGATGGTATGTTATTCTTTTTTTTTTCCCACTACACCGTCCCTCTACATACTTTTTTAACCCTTCATTACTCTCCCTTGCCGCCTTGTTTCACATTGCTAATACAACATCTCTGATAGGTACCATCTCTCAATGGGGCGAAGTATCGAAGCCGAAGAAGACCACCGTTCGTCCTAAGGCCAAGGAGCCTCTATCCGCAACCGATTCTGGCAACGGCAGACCCGTTCGCGGTGGCCGTTCTGATCTTCGTGGTGGTCGTGCTCGTGGTGGTGAGAGAGGCCGAGGCGCTGGTCGAGGTCGAGCCACTGCTCACCCTCCCACTAACGGTCACCAATCTAAGGACAATCAGCAGCTCTCTGTACCAACTGAAGAATCTACCGATTGGAAGACTACTACTTCGAACCAAGACACTGCCACTACTTCTGCCTGGGGAACAACTGAATCTACCACCGAAAACGTTACGACTCCTACTCCTGCCACCCCTGCCACCCCTGCCACTGCCACCACCACCGCCACTACTACATCGAAAACCGATTCTGCTCCCGCGAAGCCTACCGTGATCCCTCAGAACACGCAGAAGACCTGGGCCAGCATGCTTCGACAGTCAACGGCCCCGAAACCAATCCCCAGGCCGAAGGAAGCCCCCGCTCCTAAGCCCGCCGAACCTCTCGAACCACTCCCACCTGTCGAACCTGCTGCTCCTGAACCCGAACCTGAGCCCCAGCCTGCACCTGCTGTTGAGGAGGCACCTAAGGAAGTTGTCGAGCAACCTCCCGTCGTAGAGCCTCCCAAGGTAGTTGAGCCTGAAGTGGCACTACCCCCTCCCGAAGACGACTTGACTCGAACTAACCTTGAACAACTCCCCGACGCCTCCAACCCTCCAGCCACTAACACTGTCGCGAGCACTACAGCCGATTCGTGGGACCCAAGACAGCCCCAGCCAAGTGCATCAGCTACTCCCCTCTCTGCCTCGCAAGCCCAACACCAAACCCCTCGACCTGCTGCTAGTGGTTTTGCAACTACGGCGATTAAGGCGACCGAACGTCCTGCTCCACGTATGCCTAGTTATCAGAAGCGTCTTCTAGAACAAGAAGAGGCGGTTCGCATGCCCGGTAACCGCGAGGTTGACCGAACGGCTGTCCAATTTGGCGCCTTCAGTTTGAATGGTGGAGAAGAGGACATTGATGGCGACCGTGAGGATCCCGAAACTAGAACTCAGCCACCTCCCGAATCGCCCGTAGCTGTTCCTCGCGCTTCGTTACCTCCGGTGTCTCAACCAGCTGCTGTGCCCGAAGCGTTCCCTCCTGCCCAGAAGCCGGCTACCTCACTGCCTCCGGCACCTGGCACAGCCGGTACAATACCTTACAAAATCCTCTACATGATCAACGCACCTACTGACCGTTTTCTAGCGACGTCCGTAGCTCCTCCAACTGGCCCGGCTGCTACCACAGCTCAGCGTATGTCGCAATATCCTCAATACCCCCAATACCAATACCAATACCAATACCAAACTAATCATCATGTAGCGCCTCAAGCGCCTGCCAACAACCAACAGTTCGGTCGATTCGGTCAAACTAACGCGCAGGAACCGGCTGGCTTCCCGCAGAAGCCGTACGATACGTTTGGTCAACAGACAGCAACTACCTCGGCCGGACTCGACAGCTTCCCGACACCGACCACGCAAACGGCAGGGCCTCCTACTACTGGCGCATTCAGTTCTGCTCCAGGTGAATATTCGTCGTACTATACTGCTGACCCACAGGGCCGAAACTCTTACAATAACTTCTACGGCCAGCAGTACGGACAGCAGCACGGTGGCCAAAACCATCATGAGACCCCCAACGCCCCGAACCGTGGCTTTGGTGGCTACAATGCTAGTCAGAACGATAACCTGAGTCAGTATCCTCAGAGTGGTGCTCAGCAGACCAGGTATGGCGCTGCTGCAACCGCTGAATCTCATAACAGCGGCCACAACACCCCAAACCCTATCGGACAAGCGGGTCAGCAGGCAGCTGGTCAAACGAACCAGCCTCAATCTAATCTTCACCAACAGCCACATAATAACCAGTACCCCTACTCTCATCCATATTATTCTAGTCCTTATTATGCTCAATACATGAGCCAGTATGGTGGTGGTTATGGACAGGGCGGCTACGGCGGTGGTCCCTATGGTAAGGGTGGGTTGTATGGACAGCCTCATCAGTACGGCATGTCTCCACAAGGCCCTTACGATCACGCCTCGTCGCCTGCAACCAGTGGCTTTGGCCAATCGACTCTCGGGGCTCGTGAGAGCGGTCTAGGTTCTAGCATCGATAACTACGGTCGTGCAGGCTCCGCTCAGTCGGGTGCACCCGGCAGCCTTGGTACCAGTGGCTTCGGCGGGATGCATGATACATTCGGACGTGGATCAGGCTACCCTTCGCAGGCTGGTCAATCATTCAACTCGCCCAACGTGCAAGCATCGAGTACCACAACTGGCAATGACGACCTAAAGCCATACGGCGACGCAAAGGCTGCCGGCGGTCCTAGTCCTTCGCTCGCAGCTGCCGCACGTCCAGGATCCGCTACGAACACTACACCCGCAGGGTCTGGCCTTCCGCCCCCTCAATCCGCTCAGCAGGGCATGGGTGGCTACGGCGGATATCCCAGTCACTTAAGCCACGGCGGCCTACACGGAAACCAATCTGCGGGTAGCTATGGTATTGGTGGCACGGCCGGACAGGGGCATGGCAACGCGCCATACGGCGGCTACGGAGGTAACCAAGCCTTCGGAAATTACTACGGCCGTCAACAACAGGGTGGTTGGGGCGGCAACTACCATTAGGCATCACGTAGTCCGCAGAATCGCAGACGTAACCGGCCTGGATGCAGAATGCGGGTTAAAGCTTAACGGTGTGGCAGTGGTTAGACCGCGCGCCTCCTGATGAGTTGATACTTTCTCTACTCTAATGAATGATTGAGGGTACCGTTTACTCTCGTTTTATCTGGCGGGGGCATGGCACGGAATGGGCCAGAAAAGTTCTTGCTAATAGGTTCGGGGGGGACGCGACTTGCATGTACGATTGTTTTTCCTTACCTGGGTTCCATCTTCGGCATTCGAGGGTTCGATGCCTGTACTAGGATTAGGTTGATACCGAGGGCACCAGCTTTTGATACTCGGTTGAGAAATACAGAAGCTTTCCTACCACAGTCGTTCCCGTGACGATATGTTTGATCATAGTGTTGTGACATGGCGATCGATACCTAGTCGTATGAAATCATAAGCACGAAATGTTTTTATAATCTATCTAGGTAAAGTTGGAAATCATTTGTATTCCGTGCGAGACACTTTAAAGATTAAAGCAATTATACAGTCAAGAAGGTAATTAGTAGAAGAACGAATACTTTTTGATACCCATTCTAACTTATTCTATATACTATATATCTCCACCGTAAAACCTTCCTAATCCAACCACACACACCCCAACCTTTCGTAATATCGTTACAACCCTCAGTAGGTGGGTACGGAGATGCCGTTGAAGGCGAGCAGATTCGGAGTGCCGTAGCCGGCGTTGAGGACGACGTCGGGGACGGCGAGCTGGGCGATGCGCTTCTTGACGGCGGCGGGCTTGTCGAGGTTTGAGTCTTGGGCGATGAGGTAGAGGGCGAGGCCGGCGACGTGGGGGGCGGCCATGGAGGTGCCGGAGAGGGTGGACTGGACGCCGTCGCGGTTCCAGAGGGAGACGACGTCGACGCCGGGGGCGAAGACGTCGACGGCGGAGCCGTAGTTGCTGAAGGAGGCGCGGGTGCGGTTGGCGGAGACGGCGCCGACAGTTAGGGCGGTGCGGGAGGAGGCTGGGGAGCGGGAGGAGGCGAGGGCGCCGTCGTTGCCGGCGCCGACTACGGTGAGGATGCCGGCTGCGGTGGCGGCGTCGACGGCGCGGTTTAGGGTTGAGGAGGTTTCGAAGGCTGGGGTTTTGGTGTCAGATGGATGGGTGGGACGGCAGAAAGGCCGAAGGGAAGGGAGGAGATATTACCTAAACTCATGTTGATGACGGATTTGCCTGCTCGCCCGGGCGTCCCGGTCACGTTGTTCACTACCCAGTTGATGCCGTCGATTACGTGGGATAAGGTCGAGTAGCCCTAGATTACCACCGTTCCGCGTCAGCTTGGATAAGATCTGGGGATCTGGAGTCCGAAACGGAGACTTACGACACTCCTGACGACTTTGACGTCGATGATGGTCGTCTGCTTCGCTACGCCGTAGGTCTCGGAGCCGATGGTGCCGGCGACGTGGGTGCCGTGGCCGTAATGATCGTCGAAGGATTCCGTGTCGTTCCACGTGTTATAGCCCTTGATGGCGCGGCCGTTGAATTGGGTGTTGTTGGTCATCACGCCGGAATCCAACACGTAGGCAAAGGTACCGTTTCCTGCCGTGCTGTCATACGAGTACGTATGGCCTCGCTTATTGTTGTCGGTGATCGGGTTGCGCGACGATATGCTCTCGAGACCCCATGGCGCATTGCCCTGCTGAACCAAGGCTGATATACTGCCTACTCTGTCTTGCTCTATAGATAGCACCTGGGGTAAGTCAGCGGTCTTGTTCACACGTTTGTTATGATAGATTCGAGATGGTCAAGATTTACATTTACATCGGCCAAGAGCATCCCGATGACCGAATCATCGAACTCGCCAGTGTACGCGGAGAAGCCGGCGAAACTGAACGATTTCATCAGCCCTGCCGTCGCGCATAGCTCGAGGCTTCGCTTGTGGATGCCGTGCAACCAGTCGAGGTGAGATACTATGTCTACGGCTGGCTTCAGGCTCACGATATACCTGCCCGGAATCAAATCGCCATCTTTCAGATCCAGAATATCGACGTCCAGCACGGCGAGCGCCGGACCGGCGATCGCGAACAAACCCAGAGCTAATCTCGCCAAGTGCAGCATCATCGTCATGATCCGTCACGTCAGTCAGTAATAGCTGGAGAAACTGGAGAAGCGGAAGGAGTAAATGAAAGAAGCTTCGGCCTGGGACATGGGCACGGTAGATAGATATGTTTACCTACTAAGTTAGTATTTATTTATTGAGCAATTGATTGCCTGATTCATTTCTGAGACCGCCCCTAATCAAATTGGTAAAGGGCCGGGAGGGCGTCTGGCCAGTTCGTATTAATATCCTACTTCGCGCGCCACAGCCATCATCCGACTCGCCCTGCTTCGCTCGCCCAGAGGACGAGAAGCCGGGGGACCGCTAATAGTATTACCTGCATGGGGCCCAGCCGAGAGGGCTGCTTGGATGGGACCCGGGAAACGCGCCGGAAGGGTTTTCGTGGGGAACTTGGGAAATTGCCGGTCCCATCGCCAAGCGGTGAGCCGAGTAAGCTGTCTGAGCCTGTCTCCCAGGGCTGGTCTGCGTGGAGATGGCCACGCGCAGTAGGCTAGTACCTGTTACCTTAGGACACTTATCCTTGCTCTTCGACATATTTCGAACGATTTCAGGGCGATCTCATGTAAATACTATATAGGCGGACGGATTCCGTCATTTTAGCATAAGCGATAGTAAGTGGCTCTAAGGCTTCGCCCGGGCTACGTTTGCTTTTTTGGCGGAGACGAGCAATAATGCGCGGGTATGGAAATTAATGACGCTCGACGGGCTGGATCTAGATGTCAATAGCTCGGGATCCGACCTACCCAAGTAAGTAGGCATCGAATGTGTAATATAAAAAAAGGCTTCCCCACGGAGACTCATGGTTTTCAACTAGAAGTAGGGCCATCATCGCCAGTTCCAAGACATTGTGCCCAAAGTCAGTAGGCTGTTGAAAAAGAAAAGCTATTTAGCTTGGAGGATAACAGGGCGTGTCCACTAATCCATTCACCCGAGCCTTGGAACAACCATTGCTTGAATGCTTCTATAATTTGTATACGGGTATACGACGCGTGCAACCTCTATTCTATGCATCCTCGCAGCCCAACGCAATGTACCTCGATGAACGGTAGCCTTCTTCTGGAGGTAACCGTGCTTATATGACCGGGTATTTCGGCTTACCCGTCTTAAGCCAACCCTCTATATTCTCCTTCGTCGCCCTATTGTAATTGGCGATCGTATCTTCCGCGCACCATGCGACGTGCGGCGTGGTGACTATGTTCAGACCGGCTGTCAAATCCGGTTTTAACAATAGGCTAGTCTCGGGGGTTGCCGGTTCCGTCTGGTACACATCCGTTCCGTATCCGGCGATCCTTCTCGACCGTAGGTGCGACACGAGGGCCGACTCGTCTACGATTCCTCCACGCGAGACGTTGACTACGACGGCGTAGGGCTTCATCGCAGTGAACTCATTGTCTGAAATCAGATTCATCGTCTCAGGAGCCCGCGGCAGACACAGCATGATAACCGAGCTTTCCTGGATGAGAGTCTCAAACGGCGTGCGCCCTTCAGGTATCGTCGATGCACCTCTCCGCGCCGCTATCAAGACCTTCATGCCCAGAGCCTTCGCCGTCGTCTCGATGATCTTGCCCACGGCGCCGTAGCCGATAATCCCCAACGTCTCGTCCCGACACGTCTTCGGCAGTTTCCCACCCACATCCTCCAGCGTATGGAAAAGCGGCCACTCCCCAGCCCGCACCATCGTATGCGTGAGCGCGACGCTCCGCCTCGTCGCAAAGTACAGCGCGACCGCATGTTCCGCGACAGCCACCGCATTGCAATGCGGCGTATTCGCGACCACAATGCCCCTGCGCCTGCACGCCTCCAAGTCCACATTATCCGTGCCGGAAGCGACGACCGCGATCATCTTGAGGCGCGGGGACGTCTCGACGGCCAGGTCGGCGGCGGAAATGGGAAGCACGGTGATGAGGATGATGTCCGCGTCGCCGATGCGCGCGGCGACCTCGTCCGGCCGCGTCCGCGCGTACGACCGCAGCTCGGAGGTGTGGCCGGCCGGGAAGTCCAACGGCGGCACCGGGACGAAGAAGGATTCCAGCGCTACCACGACGTGGTGTGTGTGTGTGTTACTACCCGTGCCACCCCCACCTTCGCTCCGCGCCGCCATTTTCCTCTCGCCTTCGGCTGAAAAATGTTGTCGCGTTGCCGAAAACGTTTGCGTGGTACAAAATATCTCACGCCCAGATCGATTTGTTCTCCTAACGGCGGAGAAATTCCGGTGTTGACTTGGACTTGGACTTGGACGCGGACTTGGACGTTGATGGTGGGAATGGTGGGAAGTGCGCATGTAAGCTGGAGAAAAGTGACGCGCGCTCACTAGTAGTTGGAACGGCCCTGCCCTATCTAATCCGCCGACCCGATGCGCGCTTGTTGTTATTGCCGGAACCGGAGGCGCTGGCCATCTTGTTATCGGGAAGGCGCGAGTGTGGCGGGCTGCACGTCTCAGCTCCCTGACGCCATCACCTACACCTACACCACCACGATAATAATAACAGTAGTAGTATCTCGCTGCGGCCGTCATCAAATCCCTGCATTGGCTAGCCCGGGACGCCTTGCCAATAGGAGTCCCGCTCGCCACACGAAAGGGGTAATCCTTTGAGACGGTTGGGCGGGTGGTGGCATGTGGGAGTGGGAGTGCGTTTGTGTGGAAGGTGGGATGGAAGGTGGGAAGGACACGGGAAACAACAAGTCCGCCCCGCATGCCGTCACACAAGGTTTTTTTCGCTTCAGGGGAGGAGCTGCAAACGAGACGCCGATGGACGGGTACCTACCTCGGCACCATACAGAGAGGCTTGCATGAGAGCACTAAGCATCGATAGCAGATGTACTCAAGAGTAGGTACCCAGTAAGTACACGGAAAGTACCTGAACATACATGCACGGGAATTAAATAAAAGAGGTAAATATATAATTTTTATTTATTTTTGGTTGGTTACCTATTTGACATCATCGTCGTTGCTGACATAGGTCCACTCTTCCTCCGAACAGACTTGTAAAACATAGGGCGCATAGTCTCCGCCGCGTGCGGTTTACAACTAACACAACCCCTCTCGCACACCAACATCAATCAATAACGACGGTGCTTGAGCAATGCAACTACATACATCCATATTCATGATGTCCTTTTTTATTTATTGTGGACCGCTGAACTGCCGTATCGACGATTACTTCTTTTTTTAGTTGGGGGTCGGTATGTGTGTTCATGGCGTGACACGGGTCTCCAGAGGAGCTAGCGCGCCGAGGGGCTTGAACTCCGGGAAGGTGGACAGGTGCTGCAGCCACGAAACGACGTTAGGGATCTCCTTGCGCATGGCGTCGTCAATCAGGAACTTGGCCGCGAAGAAGATCACGCTGGAGACGAGGATGTCGGCGAGCGTCACTTGGTCGCCGACCAGGTACTTCTTGCCCTCGAGGGCGACGTTGACGCGCTTCAGCGCGCGCTCGGCGCGGGACACGCAGGTGTTGTAGAGCTGCTCGTTGTACGGCAGCAGCTTGAAGACGACCATGCTGGCGGGAGGCAGCAGGTTGCCGACGAGCTCGCTCTCGGAGAAGTAGGCCCACTCCGCGATCTTGCCCTGGGTCTTGGCGTCGGCGCCCACGAGCTGGTCCTTCTTGGGGCCCGAGAGGGCCAGGTAGGTAGCGATGGCGGCGCTCTCGGCGACGCAGTATCCGTCCGCGCCCTCGAAGGCGGGAACCTTGCCCAGCGGGAACTTGGCTCTGAACTCGTCGGACGTGTTGTCAACGCCCATCTTGAAGTCCTCCGCGAGAGGGACCTCGAGGCCGTTGAAAGCGGCTACGACTTGGGCCTGCGACGGTGTTAACAGTTGAGACAGGGATTCGGGGTTAGGGGTTACTGTTTAGGGATTAGAAGAGAGGAAAGGGAAAAAGACACTTACCCGCTCAACGCGGAAGTTGTTAGGGTAAGAGTAAATCTTGCCGAAGGGAGCCATGGTTATTATTCGGTGAGTAAAGTTTGAGTTGGTGTTTGTTTGTTTGTGTTGGTATTGGTATTGGTATTGGTATTGGTGTTGTTAAAGTTGAAGTTGAGTTCGGCGAAGAGTTTTTTTCCCCTCTGGTGTTGCAATCGCGAGCTTAAATGTTGTGATCGGTATGGGGATAATAGGTAAGAACCCCTCAGACCAGCCCCTCTCACGTTCTGGATCCAAATATTTATACAGAATCTTCAAGAAACTACGAACCTGCGACGGAACAGCAGAATCATGCATCAATTAGTCATCATACGGTCTGTGTCCTATCTCATCCGCGCCAAGGTTACCTTGGGTTACCTCTAGTTGCGTTCTTGCTACATAGTACGCTGGAATTATCGTCCGAATAGACGAATAGAGGGGCGGTGGATATGGGTCTTTTGGGTCTTTCGGCTCTGAAACGTGTCATTGTGCTGGTTAGTTGCTACAGTACTAACTTAGCGGGTAGATTAGGTGCATGAGCATCAAGCTGAATCGCCGAACGGTTGTACGGCTTTCTAAGCCTCCAAGCCTCTCTTTACCGCTCTGGACAGATCTACGACATCACGATTGACTGATTGCTGTTTCCATCACATTCCCCCTTTTTGGCTGATAAATAGGTTGTTAGTCACGATTATTCATCTACTGCTACACCGCCTTGGAAATCAAAATCTAGCTTTCAGGAAACGTGGGTTTTATTGGTTCGGACAATTGATCTGTTGTAGATTGAGTTGTTTTAGACGTCAGATCTTTCGGCAGTCGGGGCGATGTCGAGTACGACGGGTCAGTAACCTTGAGAGAATTGGTAAGCACCGATGTGATTCGGGGGTGGACCCTCACCGAATCTCCAGGTATGTAAAAGGCTGTCTTGAAACATGTCGCTAATTCGGGATGTAGTAATCACAGCGCCGGATGACGCTAAGCTGTGGGATCCTCAAATAGCATCGCTCTAGCAGTAAATCAGTACATATATATGTAGACAGGAAGAGTCTAGATCTTCCCTATCTCAGGTAGGTCGGTATTGAGAGAGGTGGATAATGGTAAATAAAACCAACGGATCTAGTCGTAGTTACCTATCAAGTTCTGGATCGGACCCTGCCATGGTAGCAGCCGTTGCTTATTCTGACTACTGGGGATCCAATAATCCTCATCGGTCCCGCCAGCGATATTGCGGCTGACGGGGCCACCCCGCACATAAAGGACGGCTGCCTGCCGCGCCTCCTCGCTGTAGTCCACTAAATCGTGGTCGTCGGGGATAAAACATTCATATTCCTATAGGACGTCGTAGCTGCGCAACCGTTTCTCGACAAGCAACTCCCAGCTTCCTGTCTCGCGGCGGTACGTGGCCGTGTCACACAGAAGAACGTCGTAGAAAAGCCCCATTGTCAAACCAGACGGCGGTATTTCTAGTTGATAATAATCGACAGAATCACCCTCCGTATCTGAGTAGCTTTTGATTATATCTAAGTGTGTAATGGGAGCGCGCCCAAAAGTGAGACTGATATTACGCCAGCTCGCTTCCGGGCGGAGGTATGCCTTGCTTTTTGTCTCGTCTCGAGTCCATGGGAGTCTGCGGAATGAAAGAGTAAAATCACCATTGAGAGTGAGATAAGCTAGCCGGGCCTTCTCTTCTGCCCTGAAGCAATCTGCCGTATTAAACAGTCCCTTGAACTTGGTTTTGAGAAAGGGATGTATCTGTATTTCTTGAAATTGACTTCCAAAGAAAGGAGCTGGGAAGTGGTGAGTGTTATTATATATGACGTCCTGAACGAGCGCGTTGAGTCGTCGATTTGTGAGTTGTAAGAGGATAAGTGATTGGAGGTTGGTGATTGCGACGAGCTCGAGGATTGTGATTAGAACTTCATTGGGCAAATGCAGCAAGCCAGCCATTTTCAGGAGGGCTGTAATCGATATTCATATTAGTATTCACACCTTGCCTAAAAGTCATGTAAGTTCGTGAATGGAGAGATTCTTGCGTGCGAATACCAGAAATTTAGGGCATTACCCCGCTACGTAGTCGGGTCAGGGGTGTCCTACTATGTAAGACTTAAGTAGAGGCTATCCACTAAAACTCCACGGCTTTTATGGGTCCCTAAACCTTAATGGAAACAACCGCAGGCTACATATGTCATATGTACATTGCTTACATAATGATACAAACTGGAAGGGACACCGGATTAAACCACACGCTTGTGTCGAGATACTGTTTTTTCCTACTAATCTCAAGCCTCTTCAAAAACACGTCGTAAGATCCGCGTCGCGAATCACTCATACCGTGCGGTTTCTTACTATACATCTCGTAGTTGCCAAAAACTGTCCGAGAAAGGAACACAGTGCCATCTTTACACAATGCTGCTATTTGCCCTCTACCGCCTGGGCTACAGGTGGACATATGTTTTGCCTAGGTGTGGAAGGCGGTAGCATAACCAGATGATAGACACATCAATTGTATATGGCTACTAGGTACTTACCTAATAATTCACACAAACAACTGGGTTTTCTCATCCTAACATTTATCATTGCGAAACTCATCTAACCTACCACATCAATGCTCGATCCCATCACAGCTTTAGGGCTTTGCTTTTTCATCGCTTCGCCATTTCGCTGCCTCATTGCTTCATTATCTTTCGCTTGATCATTTCATTTCATTTCTTCTTCATCCTGCTACGGCAATTCTTCGTCGCCTTATCTAGTCTCCTAGTAAATTCTCGCCATTCGTGTGCACAATGTCGGGCTCTACAGATCTACCCGATGAGTTTCTGCAGAAATTCGCCAATCTGTCACTCAGCTCTCGTCGTCGTGTAGAGCGCCCTTACCCAAAACCTATTTTTGCTGAGCTGCCAACCGAGCTATTACAACAAATTGCAGGATACTGCCAAGCCTCGGATATTCTGGCCCTAAGTCAAACTTGTCGTCGCCTCAATAAGGCTTGCGACATGACTCTTATCTTCGAGATGTCCTTCAAGAACCATGTAAGATTTTACACTGCGAACCTCTCTTCAGGCCAGAGGCTAACTTTTAGACACTAGCTTCCTGCGCTTAACACCACAGCTTTCCAGAACAAGACTGCGCTCGTGAAATTCGTCAATAATTATGTCAAGAGTCCAAATAAGTTCGATCATGGCCTAAAAGATCGAAGGATGATGTGGACTTGTATGGCTCTGGCGGCGTCCCGGATACCCCACGCATGGTCAGAGATAAAAGAGATCGCAAAGGCCCTCACATGCAAAGGATGGGTTTTAAACAAGGATACCATAATGTCGCTGCAAGGACCGTTGGGTTTCCTAGCTACTTTACCAATCTGGGGATGTAAGTACTCATCTCTTTTATATTACTATCTGTAGCTTTTCTAACGTGACTACTTATTTAGATACGAAGCAACTGAATCGTGTTATCGACCTGGATCATGTTTTCGCATCTCTTGAAAACCAGGTAGGCGAGCATTTCCACGAAACTCTCCTACAACTCGCCTTCCTCTCGGCCATACGCACTCTTGAAATGCACACGACACTACACAGACACACCATGCTTCTTGACTGCGCGACATCATATAGAGAAGCTTTGTTCTCAAGAGAGACGACGGATAAGATGTGGACGATTAGGAGCAAGTGGGCGCTCCTGATAGCAGAACGTATGGCACGACTTATCCGCCATGAATCAGTCCACGACGGAACATTTTACTCTGACCCTGCAACCGGAGAATGTGTACGGGTTAAAGTACCACATTACCTTCCTAATCCTAGGAAAATCGAATTCCTTGATTTTTCCCAATTTGAAGAAGGGAAAAAGGCCGAACATACCCAGAACAAGAGACACATGCCTTCACAACCCACGTTTCCCCTCCTAACACCAAAGCTTGTGGCTCAGAAAGGGGGGGTTGGCCGTTATTTTGATGTATTCTGTGGCGGTGAATGGTCATCTTGGCATTCCACGCGCGTTCAGGAGTTGCTCACGAATATCGATAAAGGAGAATGGTGTTGCACCTATATCAAGATTACATCGGATGGATGCCTTGCTGAAGCGACATTGACGGGAATACACTTCCGCAAAATTCCTGACGGTGGTAAATTCATCAAATACATGATTCGACTACCGGACGGGAAGTTCCCCAGAGAAGCCAGCAGATTGCGCGGTCTCGCTCGAGTAACTCCAGAGATATATAAGATCACCATAGTGAATAGGGCTTGGGATGGCGTTACGCACTCGATGAATGGCTCATTTACACCCCTAGGCATAAGTGGCATCGACGTAAGACGTCACGGTAGCTCTATTGTCACTGGAGGATTGTTCTGGCTCTGGAAGAGAGACTGGGTAGATGCCGTAGCTTGTTGAATGTGGCGAGAGCACAGGTGGTTCGCAGCTCCTCCCGAAAGGTACAAGGGTTGCGGTCTGTTAGGTAGAGATGGATGACTCCAGACTTGGTTGTTATGAAGAGTTAAGAAGCCACTGCGTGAACGTGATGTTCTCAAGATATTAAAAATCGATCTGCGCTAATTGACTTTCCCAGTGATGTTTCTTTAAACAAAATACCGCTACTACAATATGGATGAGGGCTACCTTACCCTGCTTAGGTCCTAGGTATGTCTCCATTCACATTACTTTCTTTAGAATAAAGATGAATGAGACCCGCTGACCACAAAACTCCAGCTTATGGGTAACTAGCCATAAAAGCTAGATCTCACTACAAGTTCGAAAAGGTGACATAACCTGTATCTGAACGTGGAGGTGTAGACTACTGAAGATAATAACGATTAACCTAGGACCTAGGTACCTAATCAATAATGCCCAAGTCAATAATGACCCTTCGCCATGAAATGAATGCACCCAATTTCTATCGATTTCATGCATGTGACGGTTCAACCATTCCATTTTGGAATGATTTTTAAAAGTATGGTATTGCCGCTACGCTGGCCCAATTTCGCGGAGACTAGGTCAAAGCACGGTCCCTTGCGGTAGTTGGATACAAGCTTTAGTGGTCGCTTTGGGTATCATCTAGCGAATACCCGTCGTCTCCAGGGCTGTTACCGGAAAGTTACAGGTGACAGGTCCCTCTTTTGGTGTGTATTGTACATTATCCGGGGCCGTGGAACCGGTATCCATGCACAATTACGTAGATGTTCAAGAAAGCGAATTCATGCTCGGTATGTTATCTTTTTATTTCAGAATAATTGCCTCTATGAGGCCTGTCTTGCACAGGCATTTTTTTTTTCGCATTTGTTATTCGCGATTCGTCCTGGGTATAAACCGATCCTGCTCATTCCACTAGTATTTCAATATCCACACCTCGCCCGAGTTCCAGAGTCGTAGCGATATCGACATGCCGCCAACAGCCGAAGGTATCCGCCATTATCCTTGGTTGGCGATTGGCGATGAGAAAAAAAAAGTAAAAAAAAAAATCTCTTGTCCCTTTTACACTTCATCGGGACGTAAGGGTGAATCATCGCCGTAACAATTATTCGGTTTATGGTTGGTACGATGGTGCTGGCATGTGCATACCGGGTTGGGCTTGGTAACCCTGCGCTATCGGTTGGGCGTTACGCTGGCGCATCTTGACCTCGTTATCTTGTTGGATCAGCGCGCAGCAAGAGCACCAGTACGACACGCAGCAGTCGTTGAAGCCGCTGCCCTCGATCTGGTAACGCTCGCGGATCTCTCCTCGCTTCATCAACGCGTAGCTACAAGGAACGTTAGCACTTGGGAGATCCAACAGAAAGATCGAGAGGGAAACGTACATCCATCCGCAACCAGTAAAGCAGTTAATGAGACCGTGGATCATGCAGTCGCTATTCATCATGTCCGCCGATTGCATCGAGGGATCTTTGATCCGTTCGGAGGTTTGACCGAGCACTACGATGAGAAGATCACGTTAGTTTGTTGCCATAATCGCATCAGATGGGCAAGTTTGCTTACAGATACATGGCAGACAAAAAGCCAGCAAACAGCTTGTACATGGCCCGCAATCGCAGAGACTCGCCTGCCATTCACCACCCTGCTGGCCGTACGCTGTCGGGTGAGAGTGCATGTCGGTTAGTCCTTTGGCTTGTGGTGATGGGGACATTGGCGTCGGTTGTTGAGCGTAGGTTCCTACTGGCGGTTGTGCTTGTTGGTATTGAGGTTGAGGTTCGCTCGCTTGGGGTGCGATGTAGACAATCTTCTCCTGGGTATCCATTGCAGTTATACTCTACCTAAGAGGTAGTTAGGCGCTTCTAATTTTGTACGAATGACGTGATGACAAAGGCCAGGTAGTTGGATAGACTAGGTAGGTTCGCTCTAGCCTGAATCACAATTTAAAAAAAAACCTCCTTCGAGAAGAATATAGGAAGGAAGAGAGAAACCGGAAACGACCCCACGGCGCGCGAGGGTTTAGTCTAAATTAATACATGTTGGACGAGGCACAGCAGCACCAAGTCCATCGAGCTTCCAGATGGGTCGAGGACTCCATAATAAAAGATTCATCTCCATAACGATCATAGCGCAAGCCATTGTAACATTGTAGATGTCATACGGCATCGGTATCGATCTCAAAGTATGAGATCTACGAAGTATTGTACTGCCATAATGCAGCTGGATACGCCGTATGAAGCACAATTAGGGTAGAGCTATGTAGATTCATTTCTTTTGTTTCCACTCATTGAGGGACTCGTTCTAGGTAACAATAAATAAAGTCACCCTTGGCGCAGCATAAAAAAAGTCCACGGCTTCCTCGCAACTACAGCGAATCAACACGTCGCTGAGAAGTCCACAGTTGCACTAAACCCACCTCTTAGCTCAGGTGCTGCGCCCGCTGCCGGGCCAGTCTGCCAGTCTTTCAGCCCTAGACTGGGGTTAAATTGGAGCTTCTGGATGTCCCTGCATGGCAGCCTTGGAAAGTCTTACCCCTGAAGCGAAGGGGCTGAAGGAGCGGAAGGACCGCAGATTTTAGCGCGAACAGTGAGATATTATTAGGTGCACCCTTCACCATGGTGTTTGATAACCCTACAGAAAGGAAACGATGAAAGTCATACTTCGTAGTATGGAAGATTCGGTATTTTAAACAATGGTTTGTTGATTTCAAGAATTTGGAAGTCCCCATAAATACCTATGTTCATTATTTCGGCCGAGACCGCTGACTGAATTGACAATCGATGCAGAGTTATGTTTCTAAAATTAGCTAGTCATCACGGACGGTGAGGTTTCACTTAAGATCAAGACACATATACTAGTAGTACTAAATCTTATTCTCGCCACTAAATTTAAGACATGTTGGTTTTGTTGGCTCTAGAACGACGGTCGCCAACTGCAGGATAATCCTTTGATCTGAAACCTAACGGCTTCTGGTCGGTATGGTTTCCGGTCATACATGCGGGATGCCATGTAATTCAATCACACCTAGGTAGGTTGGAAATAATCCGTATATCATTCTCTAATCGTATTACTAAAAGGTACACATAGATGCCACCTAGGTCCTACCCAAGCTGAAAGGTGTTCTGACAGGGGCACCCAAATACTCAGTCCTAGGCTACTGCCCTACAGGCTACCTAAGTAACGGTGGCTTGAAAACTTCGATCTTAGTCGCAATGACATAATGGTATATTCGCATGAATGTTACCTACGGATAACTGATCGAATACTACATGATAATAAAAGGCAAGAAAACCATATCTAGAGATTTCGGGCATCTTACGGGAACCCTTTTCTTATCTCTTAATTATACCTATGATCGGAAACTCATCGCTGTATTACTGTGGCTTCTAAGTACATAAGATCGAGAATTAGTAGGTTCACTAGTGACCATCCGCTAAATATCTAGCAGGTAGTCGCTATAGCTTAAGGGACCAAGCCGCTAAAAAGAGGCGCTACATCTGCCGGTAGGCTTCAAATTCAAAGTGCACGACTTTGGTCCGGAACTTCGTGACCCAACCCTCATCGACATTTCATTTCCTACGACTCGTATTGTGGAGGGCAAGGTATTTTGCGCTGGTGGATACGGAATCGTCCCTTACGGATGGGATGATCATTGAATTTTCCGTCGCTAAAACGCAATCCCATAACATCAGGGAGCGCTGGCCAGGTATGTAGACGCAGCTCGATCGGCCAAGTCCCCGTGATTATATCATCAACATACTGCTGTCTTCGCAAGTGCATTAGAACCTGATAACTGCGTGGACAGGGTTACATTAGTATGAGCGGATCATCTCGCCTGGAACATCGCCTAAGTTCTGTTGAAGCTACTGCCTGAAGCCAGTGTATTAGATACAACAAGATCAGGCGTTGAGAAGTAGCTGTAACACAGCGAGAGCTTGAGTGCTTTA